>JAJOOF010006493.1:0-21364 GCA_029582545.1 Solanum lignicaule
CTAGTGTCGATTGGTGCGAAGTAATAACTAAGCCAAACATCGATGTGATGTCTAATATGAGGTAAAGGTAAGGGTTAGTAAATTATACACATGTAGCCGGACCAAGGTGCGGGGTGAAATTCTCTAGTTGCCGGACCAAGGAATTAGAGATACATAACTTATCACTTTGCATGTAATACACTAGAAAATGATTACTATTAGTAGAATAATCGCGTTATGAGCTTATGGGAAACACATTCCTAGTTACTTTTAATAATCTTAATATAAATAAATACTTAGTTCAAAGCTATCTTTTTATTGTTTTTATTTTATTTCAATTTAAATCCCCCCATTTTTATGTAACAACCATCGAGTTAAATATTTGCTATTGACAATATTCTTCCATATTCTCTGTGGAATCGACCTCGACTCATAGTTGGGTAAATATATTGCATACGATCGTTTATATTTATTTTCAAGAAGTATATTTGAACATTATCAAGGAGGACAACCTTTACCTTGAATAATCCAAGTCTTAACAAGTGGTAGTTCTTTCCAGCAAGGTAAGCTATTGCAATTTTCTCCCTCTTGTGCTTGACTTAATTAGGACATTTAGTATGTTTTAGTGAGTTGGAAATTGTTTCTTTTACATGGTGTAATATTGGGGAGGATGTTCTGGTGGTTAGTGCATGTTGAGACAACAATGGAGGGGAGTCCCCTTTAAATTCAATTATGAGCTTGTTTGGGCATTTTAAAAGTAATGTTAGCTCTTTAAGGGCTTGTGATAAAAAATCGTGATTCATATTGTTTCTGTTACATTATTATGTTTAAGGACTGTTTTATGTATGTTATGATAAGGGATGTGCCTGGATGTGCGGAGAACTTATGGAGACGTAAAAGGAATTAATATTGTAGGGAGTTTTGGGGAGGACCTAATATGGAGGTTGTATAGCATATAGACGCGACTCAAGGGAAAGGGAAGGAACGAAAACATTGGCTAGCTAAATTGCATGCTTATTGCTTGGTTACTATTTTGGTGAGATCAAAGTTGCTCAAATTAGTTGATTAGCTACTAATACTAGTCTTACAACTTATTTTATTTTAGGATAATAATTTGAAGAGAAAGAGCTTAAGTCATACATTTTAAATTGTATAGCAAGGTATGTAAGGCTATTCGATTCCATATTCCTTGGAATAAAATCTGATACTTGCGATTAATATCAATGAAGTGAACTTCCTAAGTTCTATTCCTAATAAAGGAAACATAGAGGCAGCGTATGATCTACAGTATGGATAACAATATTTTCCCCTCTCCTTAGTGTGTCAAATTACTTCATTATATGCTCATTCCTTTACATTTGTGTAATTATCGTCCTCCTATGTGCTAGTATAGAAATGGTATTTGCAAAAGCAAGCTTGGTAAATTCTCCTCTTAGTCCATTGATGTCAATTGTGTCATTTAAGCTCACACGTAATGCATTGATGTTACATAGCTCCTTATGTCATTGTTACTGCTTTGAAGTTATTATTTTCATGTCTTCTACTACTGGTCCGTAGTTCCAAATATAAAAAATTATTATGACCAACAAAACAACAATCTCAATGATTAAAGAATCTAAGTGAAGCAATCTGTATAATTATGGGTGGCAGCCCAGGGGAAAAGCCTAGAATGGGTCGATCCTAATTGGTATAGAAGAATGGCAGCTCAGGGGTGAAAGCCTAGCATGGGCTGATTCCAATTGGTATAGAAGGGTGGCAGCTCAAGGGCAAAAGCCTAGCAAGGGCCGATCCCAATTTGTGTAATTATGAGGATAGAATCCCAGGGGTTAAAATGCCTAGTATGGGTCATCCTCTTCTACCACTGATCAACTGGTCATTTGTATCACATGCCACAAAGATTATAAAGTATAGAAAAGTAAAGAAAAAACTGCAACATATATGATCCCACAAGAGTAATGTAACACCCCGTATCCTAGACATACCAGATTGAAGATTTCAGAAGCTACAGGCACCACCTACGGACCGTAGGGTAACCCACGGTCCGTGTTGGTGGTCCATGGATGGTCACCTGGAGCCCTCCCTAGAAAAGAATCCTCTAAGTCCGGACCTACGCCAGGACTTACGGATCGTAAGTCAGATCATGGTCCGTGGTCCAGGGCCGTAGGTAAGACGCCCAAATTTCAGTCGTTGATTGACGGTTGATCCGCATAGACCGTCAATCGATCCACAATTCGTCAGTCCCATCCTTCGGTTACCACAACAACTTTTAAGTCAGGGGTCGTTGGTCTTTTCCTTATGTGTTGGACCCCTAAACTACGTAGTTTTTGTCAGTTTTAGCCTAGTAAACAAACTAGAACTTACCTAGGTCAGATCATTCACCGAAACTTAGAAAACTAGAACGTAAAGAGGAGAAAGAAGTCATGAACCCTAGTTCAAGAAAACATCAAGGTTCCATCAGCTCCAGCCCCAAAATCGAAAGATTTCTCCGTGGAATTTGACACAGGTATGTGGGAGTTCACTAGTGGATTCCTTTCTCCCATGTTGGGTTATAAATTGTTGGGTTTTAGCTGTTAGTATGCTCCAAATCAAATTATCACATTGTTGCTTAGTTCTTTTCTTGAAATTCAGAACCTAGTTATATAGATCTTTTAGTTCATGAATTGCACATGCTGGGTTAGTTAATTCAGATATATATATGATTCAGCTTACGAATGTCATATTAACAGTATAATTGTTGCATTCTCAGTTTGCATGTCCATTTACTGAGCTATCCAGTATTATAACATTTCAGTCATAATATTGATTATTTACATAATCAATTAGGAGTTGCTTAATACCGAGTGGACTAGGGTCAATCACCCTCAAGTTTCAGAACTACGTGCCCCCATAGGTTGTAAAGCCCCTCTGTGGGCATTATATTTGTGATCACGCCAGTCATGCCTCTATACCTTTGGCAGGGTATATTGGGTCCTCTCAATGGGACGTATGCATCGGACTTCACATTTAGTTCATATGGTTTATGTCAGTCATTTGTAGCTCCCACAGTTCAGTCACATTCTATTACATTGACCATGTTATCAGTTCAGTATTCAGTATCAGCATGTTATAAACTTGGTCATTGTATCTAGTTAGTTCATGTTGAGTATTCTCAGTAAGGTATTATTCTTATATCATGTCATTGCTCCGTTATATGCTCTATTTCAGTTATGACCATATTGTTCAGTTTTACTCTATCCTGCATGTTCAGTACCTTTCAAGTACTAACACATACTCTGCGCTACATCTGCTTGTGATGTAGGTTTAGGTCCTTAGCAGTCAAATCACGCATAGATCGGATCCCAATCTTCAGTTCAGCAACATCAATGGTGAGTCCTAATTCTTCGAGGACAGTTGACATGTTATCTTTCCATTTTAGTCTTTAGTTTTCAGTTTTTGCTAGATTTAACTAGGGCTGTCCCAGTACTTCTAGTCAGTTTAGAGACTTATTTCAGACATAGTTAGTTTTAGCTTTAGTGTTAGAGTTTGACTTTTCATATGTATTCAAACTCTCAATTTTCTTTATTCAGATAGTATTTGGGTATTCCCCATCATTTCATATTTCATATGACTTAGCTTCCTCATAATATTTTATTGATTCAGTTTACTTTAGTATGATTATGATATGCCAGCAGGGTTAGCTTGGGGTCACTCGTGATCCTAGGTCCCGTGTTTATGCCCTAGAGGTAGCTTTGGGGCATGACAAACTTGGTATCAGAGAATTAGGTTTAAGAGTCCTAGGATGTCTGAAAAGCTGCACTAAGTAGAGTCCTTTTCATGGGTGTGAAGTGCACCATATCTAATGAGAGGGAGGCTACGAAGTGTTTTAGGAAAACTTTGTTTTCTTGTTACTCTTTTCGTGCGTAAGGTATGATCCAACTTCTCATTGTAAGTTGACGTTATGCGCTTTTAGATCATGCCTCTTCGTAGAGCTTATGGAAGGAATGCAAATGCCAGAAATGCTAATGCAACTCATCCAGTCCCAGATCAGAAAGTTTTGAATGCAAAATTCAGAAACGCCATCCAACTTTTGGCTCAAAGTGTGACTAATAAGAACATCAGCACGTTCCAGTTCCGGCAAATGCTAATGTTGGGTCATCTGCAGCTAGAGTTTGGGATTTTGTTAGGATGAATTCACCTGAGTTCTTAGGATCGCAGATTGGTGAGGATCCTCGAAACTTCATTGATGAGGTCAAGATCTTTGAAGTGATGTAGGTAACTGGGAATGATCGGGTTAAGTTGGCATCTTACCAGCTTAAGGATGTGGCTCATATCTGGTATACTTAGTGGAAAGACAACATGGGTACAGATGCAACTCCTATCACTTGGGAATGCTTTGGTGAGACCTTTCTTGACAGGTTCTTCCCAAGAGAGTTGAGGGAAGAAAAAGCTCAAGAGTTTATGAATTTGAGGCAAGGTTCTATGACGGTCCAAGAGTATGGACTCAAGTTTACCCAACTCTCCAGTTAATGTCCTCATATGGTGGCCTATTCCAGGGCTCAAATGAACAAGTTCATGTATGGGGTATCCGATCTAGTGAAAACAGGGTGTATGAGTGCTATGTTGTTGGAAAATATGAACATCTCTAGGCTCATGACTCATGCTCAGTGGGTTGAGGGTGATAAGCTTAGGGAACAAGCCAAGGAGAACAAGAAGGCTAGGACATGCAACTATGACTATTCTCAATAGAAAATGGGTGGTGAAAATCACTCTCAGTTTCAGCAGAAGTCTTCAACTCCAGCACCTTCATCGGTTAGTGTTCCATCCTCCAAGTTCCAAAATGATCAGAAGGGTAGGGCATCAGACTCTAAGTCTTAAGGGAGTGTTTTTCAAGCACCAGAATGTACCCAGCTTGTCCTAAGTGTGGTAAGAACCATCCGGGCGAGTGTCTTGCAGGAAAGGAAAGATGTTTTGGGTGTGGTCAGTTTGGTCACAGGTTGAAAGATTGTCCTTCTAAAAAGGGTCAAGGGGGCAATAATAATAGAGCTCAATCCACAACATCAGCAGCACCGGCAGGTCGCCCGACTCAGTAGGGTAACTCATCTGGTACAGGAAGTAGGCATCCCGAAAATAGGTTGTGTGCTCTTCAGGCTCGCCATGTCCAGGAAGATTCTCCAGATGTAGTTACTAGTGTGTTACGAGTCTTTGACTTAGATGTTTATGCATTGTTAGATCCAGGGGATACTCTTTCCTTTGTAACTCCTTATATGTATCGGTCAAATTTGATGTTAGTCCAGAAACCCTCTCAGAACCCTTCTCAGTCTCTACTCCAGTCACTGACCCAATTATAGTTAGACGGGTATACAGAAATTGCCCTGTCATTGTCCCCCAGAAATTCACCTCAGCAGATCTTGTAGAGTTAGAAATGGTAGACTTTGATATCATTCTAGCCATGGAATGGTTACATTCTTGTTATGCCTTAGTCGATTGTAGAACTAGGATTGTTCGTTTTCACTTTCGAGACGAAATAATCTTTGAATGGAAGGGTAGTAGCTTAGCGCCTATGGGTCAATTCATTTCTTACCTTAAGGCCAGAAAAATGATCTCTAAGGTTTGTCTCTATCATCTAGTTTGGGTTAAGGATTCAAGCTCTGAAACTCTAACTCTTGAGTCAGTTCCAGTAGTCAATGAGTTCCCAGAAGTGTTTCCAGAAGATCTTCCCGGAGTTCCTCCCGAAAGGGAAATTGACTTTGGAATTGATCTCATTCCAGATATCCATCCTATTTCTATTCCTCCTTACAGAATGGCTCCAGTTGAGATTAAGGAATTGAAAGAGCAGTTGAAAGACCTTCTAGATAAGGGCTTCATTAGACCTAGAATTTCCCCATGGGGTGCACTAGCATTATTAGTGAAGAAGAAAGATGGTTCCCTCAGGATGTGTTTTGACTATAGGAAATTGAATAAGGTCACAATCAAGAATAAGTATCCTATCCCCAGGATTGATGACTTGTTTGACCAACTTCAAGGTGCTAGTCATTTCTCAAAGGTAGACCTCAGATCTGGTTATCATCAGCTCAAAGTCAGAGATAGTGACATCCCGAAAATAGCCTTCAAAACTCGGTATGGTCATTATGATTTTCTAGTTATGTTGTTTGGACTAACCAATGCTCCTGCAACTTTTATGGACTTGATGAACAAAGTATTCAAGCAGTATTTGGACTTGTTCGCTATCGTCTGTATTGATGATATCCTCATTTACTCTAGGAATGAGGAAGAACATGCGAATCATTTGAGGGTTGTCCTGCAAACTCTCAAAGATCGCCAGTTATTCACTAAGTTTAGCAAATGTGAGTTTTGGTTACAATCAGTTGCTTTTCTTAGGCATATTATGTCTAGCGAAGGGATCTTAGTGGGTTCTCAAAAAATAGAAGCAGTGAAACAGTGGCCCAGACCTACCTCTCCTATAGATATCAAAAGTTTCTTGGGTTTGGCTAGTTATTATAGAAGGTTCGTGGAAGGATTTTCATCCATAGCATCTCCATTGACTAAGTTAACTTAGAAAAAGGTTAAGTTTCAGTGGTCAGATGACTATGAGAAAAGCTTTGCAGAACTAAAAACTAGGTTGACTATAACTCCCGTTTTGACGCTACCAGAGGGTTTAGACGGTTATAATATCTATTGTGATGCATCCAGAGTCGGACTAGGTTGTGTGTTGATGCAGCGAGGTAAGGTTATAGCTTATGCTTCTAGAAAACTTAAGGTGCATGGGAAGAACTATCCAACTCATGACCTCGAGCTTGAAGCAGTGGTGCTTGCACTTAAGATTGGTGTTCTCGTAGATGTGTTCACAGACCATAAGAGCCTTCAGTATGTGTTCACCCAGAAAGAGTTGAATCTTTGCCAGAGGAGATGGCTTGAGTTCCTCAAGGATTATGATATGAGTGTGCATTACCATCCTAGTAAGGCCAATGTAGTAGCAGATGCTCTTAGCAGACTATCTATGTGTAGTGTAGAACATGTTGAGGATGAAAGAAAGGAACTAGTAAAAGATGTCCACATACTTGCTCGCTTATGAGCATATTAGATGGTGGTGTAACAGTCCAGAATAGGTCAAGATCATCATTAGTAACGGAGGTTAAGGAAAAATAAGAGAGTGATCCGATATTGCTCTAACTTAAGGGTGCAGTCCATCATATGAGGTTTTCTCCCAAGGGGAAAATGGTGTGCTTCGCTATCAGGGTCGATTATGTGTTTCTAAGGTGGGTGAGTTGAGGCAATATATTATCACAGAAGCCCATAATTCTAGATATTCTATTCATCCAGGCGCCATTAAGTTGTACCATGATCTATGGGAAGTTTTTTGGTGAAATGGTATGAAAAAGGATATAGCAGATTTTGTTGCTAAGTGCCCCAATTGTCAGCAAGTCAAGGTAGAACATCAGAAACTAGGAGGTATGACTCAAGAGATCGACATTCCTACTTGGAAGTGTTAAGTGATCAACATGGACTTCATCACAGGTTTACCTTGTACTCACAGACAACATGACTACATTTAGGTGATAGTTGATAGAGTTACTAAGTCTGCGCGCTTTTTGGCCGTCAAGACTACATATTCGGGGGAGGACTATGCCAAACTTTACATTAATGAGATAGTCAGGTTGCATGGGGTTCCTTTGTCTATCATCTCAGATAGAGGTCCTTAGTTTACCTCTCATTTCTTGAAGTCGTTTTAGAAGTGTCTTGGTACTCAGGTTAATCTTAGCACAACATTTCATTCATATATGCATGGGCAGGCAGAGCGTACCATTCAGACCTTAGATGACATGTTGAGAGCTTTCGTGATCAATTTCAAGGGTAGTTGGGATGATCACCTTCCCTTATAGAGTTCGCCTACAATAATATTTACAATTCCAGCATTCACATGGCCCTTTATGAGGCATTGTATGGGCGTAGATGTAGATCTCCAGTTGGTTGGTTTGAAGTAGGTGAAGCAACCTTGATAGGGCCATATTCAGTTCATGACACTATGGAGAAAGTACAACTCATTAGAGATAGACTCAAAATAGCCCAGAGTCACCAGAAGTCCTATGTAGATGTAAGGAGAAGGAAAATAGAGTTCCAAGTTGATGATTGGGTTTTCCTAAAAGTGTTGCCTATAAAGGGGGTAATGAGATTTGGCAAGAAAGGGAAGCTTAGTCCTACATATGTAGGCCCTTACAAGATCTTGAAAAGGGTTGGTAAAGTGGCTTATGAGTTAGAGTTGCCAACAGAACTAGCAGCAGTGCATCCGGATTTTCAAATTTCATTATTGAAGAAGTGTGTGGGTGATCCAGCATCTATTGTACCTTTAGAAAATGTGGTGGTAAAGGATAGTCTCACTTATGAAGAGGTACCAGTTGAAATCCTTGATTGTCAGGTTCGAAGGTTGAGAAACAAAGAAGTCGCTTCGGTCAAGGTTTTGTGGAGGAGTCAGTTCGTAGAGGGAGCTACTTGGGAAGCAGAAGCAGCCATGAAGGCCAAGTATCCTCACCTCTTTTCTTCCGATTCTATTCCACCTTGAGGTAATAGTTTCTCTTCAGTTTTTCAGTCATTCATGCGCAGTTTCAGTCTTAGCATCATCTTTCTTCAGGTTGTACTTGTATTTTCAGCGTATTTGCATGTTCTTGGAACGTAGTTCAGTAATAAATTAGTTTCCAGTGTTTAGTGGCAGGGGGTTACAACTCTTTCCCTTCATATTCAGCTGGTTTAGACGTCATTCGAGGATGAATGTTCCCATAGGGGAGATAATGTAACACCTTGTATCCTAGAAAGACCAAATTACAGATTTCAGAAGCTAAAGGTGCCACCGACGGGCACCACCTACGAACCGTAGGGTGAACCACGATTCGTGCTGGTGGTCCGTGGATGGTCACCTGCAGCCCTCCTTAGAAAAGTCCCAAAATTTTGGCTAAGTATCGACTCACGCCGGGACCTACGAACCATAGGTCAGGCCACGGTCCGTGGTCCATGGTTGTGGGTCAGCCCCCAGTTTCAGTCCTAGAACTCCCCAGAAAAAAATCCTCTAAGTCCAGACCTACGCCAAGACTTACAGACTGTAAGTCAAACCATGATCCGTGGTCCAGGGCCATAGGTCAGACTCCCAAATTCCAGTCCCAGTCGCCGATCGATAGTTAACCAGCACGGAACTTCAGTCGATCCACAGTCTGTCAGTCCCATCCGTCGGTGACCCAAACAACTTTTAAGTCAGCGGTCGGTTGGTCTTTTCCTTGTGCGTTGGACTCCTAAAATACGTCGTTTAACCCCTGAACTATGTAGTTTTGGTCCGTTTTAGCCTAATAAACAAACTAGAACTTACCTAAGTCAGATCATTCACCAAAACATAGAAAACTAGAACGTAAAGAGAGAAAGAAGTCAAAAACCCTAGTTCAAGAACGCAATAAGGTTCCATTAGTTCCATCCCCAAAATCGAAAGATTTCTCCATGGAATTTATCACAAGGTATGTGGGATTTCACTAGCGGGTTCCTTTCAGCCATTAGGTCTCAGATTCTTGATTCCCTTAATATTATCTAGACTTATGGTTTTCTTGAATGTTAGAAATTGTTGGGTTTTAGCTGTTAGTATGATCCAAATGAGATTATCACATTGTTGCTTAGTTCTTTGCATGAAATTCAAAACCCTAGCTATGTAGTTCTTTTAGTTCATAAATTGAACATGCTAGGTCAGTTAATTGAGATATATACATGCATCAGTTTACAAATGTCACATTATCAGTATAATTGTTGCATTTTCAGTTTGCATGACTGTATTTTGAGCTATCCATTGTTACAACATTTCAGTCATAATATTACTTATTTACATAATCAATTGGGAGTAGCTTACTACCGAGTGGACTAGGGTCAGTCACCCACAAGTCCCAAAACTACGTACCCACGTAGGTTGTAAGTCCCCTCTGTGGGCATTATTTTTGTGAATTCAGTCTCAGCATGTTATAAACTTGGTTATTGCATCCAGTTAGTTCATGTTCAGTATTCTCAGTAAAGTATTATGCTTATATCATCTCATTGCTCAGTTATATGCTCTATTTCAGTTGTGACTATATTGTTCAGGTTTACTCTATCATGCATACTCAGTAACTGTGAAGTAATGACGCATACTCTGCGCTACATCTTCTCGTGATGTAGGTTTAGGTCCTCAGCGATCAGATCATGCATAGATCAGATCCTGATATTTAGTTCAGCAGCATCAGTGGTGAGTCCTTATTCTTCGAGGACAGTTGACACGTTATCTTTCCATTGTAGTCTTTAGTTTTTCAGTTTTTGCTGGATTTAACTTGGGCATGTCCCAGTACTTCTAGTCAGTTTAAAGGCTTATTTCAGATATAGTTAGTTTTAGCTTTAGTGTTAGAGTTTGACTTTTCATTTGTATTCAAACTCTCAGTTTTCTTTATTCACTTAGTATATGGGTATTCCCCATTATTTTAGATTATCATATGATTTCGCATCCGCATAATGTTTTATTGATTCAGTTTACTTTAGTATGCTTATGATATGCCAACAAGGTTAGCTTGGGGTCACTCGTGATCCTAGGTCTCGTGTTTACGCCCTAGGGGTAGCTTTGGGGCGTGACAAGTAAACAAATGTGGTCTTCTGTTATGATCAATGGACTCATATATTGATACTTGATTTCATTCGAGCCTTGTTTTATATATGTTATTGCCTTATATATTCAGTACATTTTTTTGTACTAACATCCCTCGTGGGGGATACTGCTTTTCATGTTGTAGGCACAACTACTCTAACTAGTAGACCTCCTCAATAAGATCACAGGACAATCAACTACTTTTGGTACGCTCCAGGTTGATTCGGAGCTTTATTGAGTCCTTCGTAGATTCATTTTGGTATTGTATCATAGTTAAGGGTAAGGCGGCATGATCTGAAAGATACGCGCAAACACGAGCTAGAAATAAACTTTAATAGAGATAAACTCTATCGCACAAAATGAGTATGAAAGAAGTGAGATAGTTCCTAAATGTACAGCCTCCTAATTATACATGTGGCGCGTTTCACACTGATAACTAGGACTCTACAGACACGGCTTCATAGACTCCCTAGGAATCTTAAACTTTGTGCTCTAATACCAAGTTTGTTACTCCTCGAGCCTACACCCTGGGTGGGACTGGCACTCGAGAACCATTGATGGCCCCAAGCGAACCATTGGCCTGACTTAATACTCAACGGAAGACTTTAAATAGTAATAAAAGAAATCAAATGTAACTTTATTCAACTGTCTCAAAATAAACTTAGAATGATTTAGAAATAAACATTCAACTAGCCAAAGTGGCAACTCTACTCTTAACATAAACAATTGAAAATGGAAAGACTAACAAACTATAACTATCCATCTATGAAGCCTCTAAAACTATGAGGGATGTCGGGACAAGAATCCAGATCATCCTAACAATTGAAAAATGCTAAAAACATGAAAAGGGATCCTCCAGAGAGCAAGGAGGCTTACTAAATGACTCAGAAGCTCAACTGGATCAACGAAGCGCTGGATGTTGATCCTGGTTACCTATATCTTCATCATAAAATGATGCAGGCCAAATGGCGTCAGTACATTGAATGTACAAGCATGCAATGGGAAATCTAAACAATACTCAAGCTTTAACTGAAATCTGAAAGGAGCACTTACCTTGATTTTACTCAACTCATGGATACTCAACTCAATGCAGAACTAAACAACAGTTTAGATGTAATTTATATAAATCATTTAAAATAGTATAACATCTCAAAGTATTGGAAAATACAATATTAACTCAGTTGTATATAAGAATACAAAAACAAACTATGTTTTGGAGATTCTCTAATCGACAACCATCACTATGAGCTATGTGATAATACAGCGTCTCGCCCACGCTACCAGAACTGTCCTATAACTTGTCGGGATATAAAATGCCTCAACTAAGTGGATCCACTAGTCTATGCTAAAAAGCATTAATGAATCATCTAAAAAGTATGACCATTTCTACCCACGATGGCTACATGGCTTATGGAGACTTGAGTTATTATGAACTCATCCCCATATCGGTGCTCAATACTACTCCCAAAGTATACTCAGCTCATATGTTTAAAAACATAAATCTTTCTCTGTGGTTTGATGTTATTACTCAAAAACTTATATCTTAAAAGAGATGGAACTCAAAATTGCTCATGAAAACTCATTTGGAGATTAGTGTTTCCTCTTATCTTAAATGTGAAAACATTTACTCTTTGGGAATACTTAGTTCCCATATATTGTTTTAAAAAAATGAACTTGGCTCTACTCTTTCTCAAACTCAATGCGTAAGTCCTTTAAAGCAAGTGTTAAACCATTATAAAAGACTTTTTAAAGACTCAAAGAACTCTCTTGACTTGACTCTAAGTTCTACCTTAAATTTTAATTATGGATTCAAGGGTTATGATCTCATGTTATGGATGATCTCTCGATGGTTAAACATACCTTAGAGTGTAGAAAACAACTAGAAAATATAGGTATGATTCGAGGGAACTCAAACGGAAGAAGTGGGAAAGGGTAGAGGACCTGGCGACCCTAGAGTACTGAGTGGTGTAGGGCGCTAGACCTTGAACTGCAGAGTCTATGTCGGGGTGCACTGAGTGGCGCGGCACCCTGGAGCCCAAACTATAGACTCTTTATGCTAGCGCACTGAGTGGCGTGGTACGCCAGCCCCTGCCCAGAAAACCTACAAATTTTGTTTTTCATTTTTCGACCCCAAATCGTCCAGATTCGATTGGTTTCTTCCCCAAGCACTTAGATTCGAATACCCAACCAAAGTATACAGAATCTACTAAAAAACAACCTTTAATCTCATCAAATCATCTCAAGAACTCCTCCAAAACCCAAAAATCAAGATTCAAACAAAACTTCACAAAATTCATCAAGAACTTATATACTAAAATTTCAAGAACGTAAATACACTGAATTTAATCATGATTGGCGCATGGGTGAATGAACCCTATGCTATGTGATCTCACATACGTCGTAGGGATTAACCCTTGGCGAAATCCGCAAGCAAAATCTCAAGAGCGCGATGAAACCTTGGCTTTTTTCCTCTTTTCTCCTCTTTTCTCTTCTCTCAAAGCCCTAGAGTAACTATGTAATTGTCTAATCTGAACCAAATCAGTTTAGACCCCAAATAAATTACTAAAAACTAATTAAACAAATTGGGTACTGAAAAGACCAAAATACCCCTCTTAAATTCGGGTGACTTTCCTTAACTGGACAGCTCGAAATCAAACGGGTATATCTCCCTCATACGAGCTCGAAATTAGCAAACTCGATAGCATTGAAAATATAATTCAAAGATCTTTCATTTGATATCTTAAGGCACACCTAACTCATCCTGTACTGAATGTTATGGTCGTTTGAAGTTGACCCAAAATTCATCCTTAGCATAACTTGCCAAAATTTCCAAATTTAATCTTTCCAAAAATAGCTTATTTCTAACTCTAGTTCTTTCAAATACCTAGGTGTTATATATTATTTATTTATTAGAAAAATTTAATATCTCAGGTTGATGTTCATTTGATTCCCAAAAATATATCAATTAGTAACACTTCTTGGAAGTAAAATGTTAAATTATAAAATCAAATTAAAGAGATTGGTTGAAGGATAAATGATAAGATGTTATAATTATCATTTTCCTTTACATTATTAATGTTCGTTACTACGTAATCGTATATGTAAGATAATATAGTGTTTTAATTTTAATGACTAATAGGTTTTAATTTTTATTTTATTAAATCCTTCATATTAAATTCCTGAGCCAGGCGTGGGTAATTTTACTACTTCGTATATATAATAATAAATGTAAATTTTGCACTAAAATTAGTTATACGGCTCATCGCAAAAGAACTCTAAAATTCATCAAGGGTTATCTAGAAACATCAACAAGTTGCAAGAATATAAGAAACTTAATTAGAAAAATATTGATATGCATTAACCAAGAATTGAAATTTATATCAATAACATAGAAACATAGGGACAAGAGATAATACAAATGGAGAAATTCTCCATCAAGAATGTGTTCTATGGATACTTTAGAGAATCAACAACATTTCCTTGTACAGAGTGCAGATGGATAGCTAAGGTCTGGGGAGCCATGGGTTGATGGTCTAGAATTCAAATACCACCCAAATGTAGAGGAGAGTATGTGTTGTATCAAGAAAAAAATTTTAGAGGCAATTGTGAAAGGAACTAGCAGCAGCATGATAGAGGTCTGATGCTGAATAATCTTCCTAAAAGGGGATTCAGCTCACTAGATACTATTAGATTGTAAGAATATTTGAAAAAGACTTCAATAGTTTACTATCAGAACTTCATGTCTAAAACGTCCTATCAGAACTTTAAGTCTTAAACTTCAAATCTGATCCAAGCTAAATTTGTTTATGATTGAAATTTGTTATGGTTGACTCCTAGAATTCCTATCAGAACTTCAAGTGTATTGGTAGTGTATATCACAAGTCTAAATTGTCTATAATTTTCAAGTTTATATATCTAGATGTAGTAGGCTTAGAGACAAAACAGACTTCATTCGATAGTGTATTACAAGTCTAAAACATATAAAGATTGCATTCACAGTTATTGCATTAAATCCTAGAGAACCATCCATTGCATTCAGAGTGAGTTTTCTATCCTAGAACTTCCATGTTAAAGAGAACCATTATGTACAACTAGGAGTTGAGTCAGTTCTGGTTAAATTATTCTATTTGGAAAGAAGCATGATAGAAGAAACAGTTGTGGATTATCAGTTGAATGTTATGACCATCAATAATCAGATATCACACTTTAGGGAGTTGTTATTGACAATGAACTGTAAAATTTGGAAGCCGAAATGAGATACGCTGACAATGAGATATCACACTGTAGGGAGTTGTTATTGACAATGAACTGTAAAAGGAGATATGCTGGCAATAATCATAGAAATGTAAGCACGATGCAGAAATTCTTCAACTATATGACGATTTAAAGAAAAATGGACCTAGTATAGTACTTCTGAAACAACTGTATGTATAGAAAATTTAAAAAAATAGAGGAAAAACACGTGGGTACAACTGTGCATGAAGAAAATAATTTTTTGATTATACATGCATGCGGATAACACATGCTGATAAATAATCTCTCTAATAGGCTTATACCAATACAATGAAACATCTTCAACTTAGCTTGGTTTTCTGCATTTCTATTACTCGCCTATATTGTTAATTGATAGGAAAACAAAATTGATACCTGACCCCCACAAAATTATCCATTGTATTTGACACAAAACTACGAAACAGAATCTAAAAGATAAAAGTTGAAGTGCAATTTTGCAAATTGAAAGTTTCACATCTAAAATATTACGACGAGCTGCGAAATGAAAGCTTTGACAAAATAGACTATAAAATCACTAGGCGTACCTAAAATCATTTGGAACAAAAAATTTCCTTAACTAACCACTCACATTCCTTCTTGTCTACTCCCTTTGGAATATACTTACGAGCCTATACAATTGGCTTACTCTTCACGATGATTATGTCAACACTCTCAAATTTATCCTACAATAATTAAAATATGTATTAAGTTAATGGACACAACATAAATGATGATGAATGTCACTTCTATAATAAAGAAGATGAAAAAAGAGAGTAAAATGTGCGTCAGCTATGCAGAAATTATGTAAAAAGTAAACCAAGAAGAAGAAGTATAACAATGGTTAATGTTGGAAATAGACAAAAAAAAAGTTGCAATTCAACAAGAAGTTAAACACTAGATGGCAGACGACAGTTAAGCCAAGCAACTATATGTATTCATGATTCAGCAACTTAAAACTAATTGCATACATGATGTATTCACAATTCAACAACATAAAACGAATTGCATATACGATGTAACTAATTGCAACTCTGACTTCTCTCTATCCAGATGACATACATCGCTTCAGTAAAGACTATTCTGAAAAGTCTTGCACTTGTGATCTTTCTCTTCTATTATGAGTTGCCCAATCTACGTATCGTTTCCATGTTTTGGCAGTGACCATTAACTTTTTGATCGACTTACATAGCCTTGCCCACATGTTGAGAGTATAGTTGCATGAATCGAAAAAATGGTCTCTGCTGCTTTGATTAGTAGTTCTACAAAGTCCACACTCTGATTCCATGTTGATCTTCCATTTGATCAATCTGTCGGCTATCACTATCATCCCATGGAAGTATATATGATGTGAGGCTGAAATTATACATATTTAATCATTATTTGCCTCATATTTACTTTTTTAATTATCCTATTTTAGCATAAATTTTATGGATTATTTTTATGTTGTGTATTTTATTTGTAGGATTAAAATGGTTTAAAGATGAAGAAATTTGAAGCACAAATGGATTAAAAATAAAAAATCATAGAAGGAAATCAAGCAGTGAGCTTAATGGATTAAATTTAATATAATAATATATTTATATATAAAGTTGGTTTGATGTAAAATTGCGGCAGAATTCAAAATCAGCCAATCCATTTATTGCCACGTGGCGATTTTTGAGGCAGCCAAGAGATTAAGGCAGAATTCAAAACCTATCAGTCATATCACACAAGACATAGTATTCCTATTCTTACTTCGTGCCTAAATATCCTTGCTTTATGTCAAATAACTTTAGATAGAGCATGACTATGTTCAAACTCATATCGTTCTCAACTTATGTGCTATAGAGAGTTCCAAAATCTTAGTATAAATCAGCTCTGCCTATGTTAGTAGGCAAGTTTAAAAGTCAGAAAGATAGTTAGAGTAACTCCTTTCCCTTCCATTGTCAGTTTAACCATCATTCAAGGACGAATGATCCCAAGGGGAAATATTGTAACACCCCGAAAATTTCTAAGCTAAGGCCCAAACCATTCTTTATTTACATGTAAAATCGTATCGGGTGCTTCTTACTATGCTAATATGTATAAAAGTTATTTCTTTGGTGTTCAAATCGATTTGGATATGACTGAAGGTCCCAAGAACCCCCTAGCACAAAGTTAAGTTGAAAGCTTCATTATAGATTAAGTTTTGACATAAGATTCTACTTAGGTTACCTTCAAATGATACTATCTCCCAGAACATAATGAGTTAGATGGTCCATGACCTATAAAATTGAAGGTCTTTGAGTTCTCTTTCCAACGCCACCAAGTTTGACTTATTTCGAGTTTGGAGTAAAAAGTTATGGCCACTTTACCAGAGACTGCTATATCAGAGTTTTCTATGTCTACAAAGGACGGATCCAACCTACGGGTCGTACATTGAACTACGACCTGTCCTGCCAAGTCGTCGAAAAAGTACTAAGAGTCAAATTTCATGACCTAATTCCTACGGATCCATTCTACAGGCCGTAAAAACCGCTATGGGTCATCGTTTTGACCCGTAAATGGACTTTGAGCCTTAAAAATTCAATATAAATTTCACCAATGGGATCTATGATCCGTAGTTCAAACCATGAACCATAAATAGTCCCGTTGACAGTTTTGCTTTTAAAGATTGGTAGTTTAGTCTTTTCCCACCCCTTCTAGGCCTAAACCACGACCCTATTTCACTAATTAAGGGTCTACACAGTGTTAAAACATTATTTTATGTTCTTTAACACTTAAAAGACTTAAAGTAAGGATTCAAGAGGAGAAAAACTACAGTTTTCTAACGTTCATCTAATTTGGTCAATTTGGCCAAGAACATTGTTCTTCCCTGATATGTAAGACAATCATAATGACGGATTGAGTTCATCCTCACATCCTACATCTACTTTCTATCAGTAAAAGAGTAATCTAGAGTTTTATCCTTGGATTTGAGTATTCTTGAGATGAGTTGTTATTCCTAATTTTTGAGTTGTTAAATATTATGCATTGAGGTTCTTTAGTTGATTTTTCATTTCTATTTTTCATCACAAACCCTATTATTTAAGTATTCATGGAGTTATTGTTGAGAATCTTTTTAATCGAACAATTATCTTAAATTGATTTTATGAGAAAGTAAAGAGGACTTTTGAGGAAGTGTAATTAGACATTTTGAGTAAAGTTTAAGGGAACTATTGATTCCCAAATTTATCATTTTTACATTGAGAAAAGAGAAACTTTGATTTCTAAATGAGTACTGAGTTCAAAGTTATTTCAGAGCACTTACCTCTTTTAAGAGGATATTTTGACCAATTACCTCAAATTGAGAAAGAGTATGTTTTATATATTTGAGCATGAGTATATATTTATTGGGAGTGGTATTGAACACCGATATGGGGATGAGTTCAGACAACTCACATTCCTCATAAACTATATTTATGAGGAATTACCTCAAATTGAGAAAGAGTTTGTTTTATACATTTGAGCATAAGTATATATTTATTGGGAGTAGTATTGAACATCGATATGGGGATGAGTTCAGACAACTCACATTCCTCATAAACTATGTAACCAACATGGTTAAAGGATCATACTTTTTAGATGACTCCTTATTGTTTTCGAGCAAAGCTTTAGTAGATCTACTTAGTTGAGGTGTTTTATACCCCAACAAGGTGTGGATGGTTCTGGTAGTGCGGGCGAGACGATGTATCATCACATAGCTCGTAGTTATTATTTTCGGTTAGAGAATGTCCCAAATAAGAGTAAAGAGTAGTTTATTGTATTCTAATATACATCCTTGAGTTAGCATCTTTTATTTATGAAGCTTTAAATATTTTCATCTCTTATTATTGCTTGGTATTAAGTTGAGTTGAGTATTCTTCCAGATTTATCAATTCAGTTATTTATTCATTTAGTTTTATTACATACTCGTACATTCAATGTACCGATGTCATTTGACATACATCTTTCTATGATGCAAATACAAGTGTTCATGATCATCAACAAACGCTTCGTTGAGATCACTCTGCACTTCAATTAGCTTTTGGTGAGCCTCCTTGCATTCTCGAGGACTCCACTTTTATTTTTAGTTTAGTCATTTTAGGGTGTCATGAGTCTTGTCACAGCACCCATGTTGACCTATAGAGGCTTCTTAGGTAGATAAAGTTTAGGAGTTTCTCAGTATTTAATTTTCCTTGAGAAGTTCTGCAAACTATTATACCTATATGAATGAGTATTTTTACTGACAGTTTGAGTTGATTAATTACTTTGAGTTTGAATGTTCTACATTCTGTTTCTAAGTGTGTTATCGCTTGAGCAAGTCTTCTACTAAGTAGTCAGCCATACCAAGGGTCCGCTTGGGAACCAGAAATGGTTCTTGAGTGCCGACCACATCCTGGGTATAGGCTCGGGCCGTGATAATATGAATCTCCTTTTCCAAAGATATGTTTAGAATATTAAATTATTCATCAAACTCCCCCTCCCCCTACACACCACAATTAAATAGAATTGCAAAAAGGAAAAAATGAACATTAAAAGAGATAATGAATGCTTTATTAATAAGTTCTGGTTTACCGTAGATCTTATAAGTGGAAACTATCCTTACGGCCAACTGAATAATCAATAGGGTGCCCCATAACAATACTCAATATATTACATATGAATTGTGGAAAGGAAGAAAATCCAACTTGAAATATTTCAAAATGTGAAGGGTGTTTAGCAACGGTACAAACTCTTTTACCCAAAAAGCTAAAAATTGAACCTAAGATTGTAGATTGTGTATTAATTGTATATGCTTCAAACAACAAGGCTTATCGGTTTTTGGTTCACAAATTCGACAATCCCAAAATTCATGTTAATATAGTAATTAAGTCAGATAATGGTGAGTTCTTTAACACATCTACTTCCTTCATATTCAATTATGTAACATTTATTCTTGAAAATGAGCCTCATACATTCAAAGAAGTTATGTCTTTTTGGGACTTATCTTTTTTGAAAAAGGATATCAATAGTGAGATTGATTTAATTTTGAGGAACAATACTTGGAAGTTGGTTGATCTTCCTCCGGGAAATAAATCTTTGGGTTCAAAGTGGATCTTCAAAAGGAAAATGAAAGCTGATGAAACTATTATCAAGACTTGTCGTCAAAGGCTTTAGACAAAAAGAAGGCCTTGATTATTTTGACACATTCTTGCTAGTAACTAGGATTACATCCATTCAAATGTTAATATCTAGTTGTGGTATGTGGCCTTCAAATTCATCAAATACATGTGAAATTAGCTTTCTTAAATGGAGAATTGAAGGATGAAATTTACATGGTCCAACTTGGGGGATTTGTAGTTCCTGGTAAGAAAGGAAAGTCTACAAACTAGTTAAATGTCACTCTATGGGCTCAAACAATGACATGCTAAATTTGACTAAACAATGTTGACAAACATATTTAAGATCAACGAGTGTGATAAATTTTTCTACATTAAAAACACTCAAAATCGTGAAGTCATTGTTTGTGTATATGTTGATGACATGTTAATAACGAGTAAAGATATTGACGATATAAATGCTACTAAGTGCATGCTGTCTAGAAAATTTGATATGATGGACTTAGGAATTGCTGATTTGATCTTAGGATCCAGAATTCACAAAACTACACAAGGTACTTGACAAGTTCAAGTATTTGGATTTTAATGTTTTCAAGACTCCAATTGATGTAAGCTTTACATTTCAGATGAATGAAGGTGAAAGTGATTCACAATTGACCAAGCAAGAGTGTTGGAAAGTTTGTTGCATATTATTAATTGTACGCGACCATATATAAGATGTACTATTAGCAAACTGAGTCAGTTCACAAGTAATCCCAACCAAACTCACTTAATTGCAATGAAACAAGTTTTGGGGTATCTGAAACATACACAAAACTATGCCTTGCATTATAATAAATATCCCACCATGATTGAGGGATATAGTGATACAAACTGGATCACTGGTCAAATGAAGTGAAATCCATAAGTGGGTATGTATTTACCCTTATTGGAAGAGTAGTCTCTTGGAAATCATCCAAATAGACATGTATCGCTCGCTCCAGAATGGAATTTGAATTTATAGCTTTAGATAAGACTAGTGACAAAGCTGAATGGCTCCGGAATTTTTTAGAAGACATTTCATTCTAGCCCAAACCTATGGGACTTATATGGATACGCTATGAGAATCAAGCAACAATAGGTAGGGCGGGGAGCATTATGTACAACAAAAGTTCTCGTTAGATACGACAAAGGCATAATACAATGAGACAACTACTCTCTAGTGGAATATTACTATTGACTATGTAAAGTCTAGAGATAATGTATTAGATCCACTTACAAAAGGCCTAGCTAAAGATACATTTGAAAGATCATCTAAGGGAATGAGTTTAAGGCTTAGGACCAGTCATCATGAAGGTATCTCTACCTAGCCAACTGGAGATCCCAAGAGCTAGGTTAAAAGAGATCAAACATAGTTGTGACTGAAGTTTTGACATTGTCA
>JAJOOF010006494.1:0-13543 GCA_029582545.1 Solanum lignicaule
ACTCATCCCCGCCATAAGAAAGGTAATCTAAAGGTTTTCTTTAAGGCGAAAAGAGGATGGATACGCATCCCCGCCCTAAGAAAGGTAATCTAAAGGTATTCTTTAAGGTGAAAAGAGGATGGATACTCATCCCCGCCCTAAGAAATGTAATCTAAATGTATTCTTTAAGGCGAAAAGAGGATGGATACGCATCCCCGCCCTAAGAAAGGTAATCTAAAGGTACTTTTTTAAGGCGAAAAGAGGATGGATACGCATCCCCGCCCTAAGAAAGGTAATCTAAAGGTACTCTTTTAAGGTGAAAAGAGGATGGATACACATCCCCGCCCTAAGAAAGGTAATCTAAAGGTATTCTTTAAGGCGAAAATACGATGGATACGCATCCCCACCCTAATAAAGATAATCTAAAGGTACTCTTTAAGGTGAAAAGAGGATGGATACTCATCCCCGCCCTAAGAAAGGTAATCTAAAGGTACTCTTTTAAGGCGAAAAGAGGATGGATACGCATCCCCACCCTAAGAGTAACAAAGTAAAAAAAAAGAAAAAATTTCTTGACAACGACTCCCCCGCCCTCCCTTTTTTTATGGCTATTGTATGCCCAAGTTTGTCACTAACAACCTCCTTTTATACTTTGCAGTTTGAGGAAATGACGATTTTCAGGCAATACATCTCTCCCTCCACCAGACTTAGGCATCTTATAGTTGAGACTGAAGAAGGGGAAGAGCAAACACGATTTTTGACTCATGCTCCATTAGTCGGTCGATATGCAAATCAATGGCCTTTTTGAAAAATCCATTTCATATGGCGAATTGGACTTCAGTGCACACTCATACTTCCAATAATCTGCTCAAATTGTGGTCTCTTCAAGCGCCAGATCATCATCATGCTAATATTGCAACTCCTCTTCCAAGTTTAGGTCGTCGCATAATTCAAGGTGAGATACGATGGAGGAATACAATGACAGTTGAGGGAGAGTATCATCACAATCCAGGGTATTGGGAGTGGACCGAGGATATACTTGGTAGGAGCCAAGAGGTATTGGGTACGGCTCAAATTTATGATGCCGTTTATGCATCTCTATTCACTTATGGCCGTAACTCAAACATTTTACAAGCGTTCTGTGAAGCTTGGTGTCCAAAAACCAATACATTTCTTACATCTGTTGGAGAATTATCTATTTCTTTATGGGATTTACATGTTCTTGGAGGTTTACCGATTTGAGGTTCTCTTTATGAAGAAATAGTGCCTGAGGTCAAGGAACCTGTGGGTTCCGATGAAAAGAGGACCAAGTACATTCCTCGGACTTGTGAATATTTTTTTGCGGCATTTCATCATCTTCGGGGGGCTAATCAAGAAGTTTCTTTTAGCAAGTGGATAGGCTTTTGGTGTAAGAAACCTCAGAGGTATGAAGCTACTACACCGAGGGAGGAAAAGAAGTATGCTCGACCCGAATCGACCCATAATCCTAGTGGGGTTTTGCCTGATACAACCGGATGGTCACGTGTCGAAGAAAGAATGTTTTCTGGACTTGGAGTGAAAGTTGACAAAAGAGATGAGACATATCTAGCCGCTTTCTTATCTTGTTGGTTGTGTGCTTTTGTCCTTCCTAATAAGGAAGGTGAGTTTATTCGTCCAGGGACTTTCAAGATGGCAAGCTCTATGGTGAGTGGGAGGAAGATCAGTCTTGCGATCCCGGTATTAGCCAGCATCTACAATGGTTTAAATAAGATCTCGACTTTATCACAACTTAATCAAATTAAAGTCTGCTTCCCCATCCACTATGTTTATGGTTGGCTTGCTCATTACTTCAGGAGTCATTATGCATTTTCCAATGGGCCATTTATTCCCACTATGGTAGTATATTCTGGAGAGGGTGGTTCAAAGTATTTTGATAGTGATGATGCGAGAAAAGGCATTCATGGTGGGGAAAATGTCACTTGGACATTTACTATGTTGGATAAAATGTACCCTCACTTTTATGTGGATAATAATCATGCATCAGAAGAGGAGTCAAGCTATTTCATGAGTATTCGTTTTAACTATCTTCCTCTTTGATGTAGAGATTCATTCATTGTTGAGCCATATAGCCCACATCGCTTCGGTTGTCAATTTGGATTCTACCAAAACATCCCTGGTATCATGAAGAATGATATTCGTAGTGCCTCTTTGGACAAGGGTCTTACATTTTGGAGAATTTGCACTATGAGTCGATCTGCGTAACGAGAAACCTTTCCTTCTATCACACCTAATGCGGGAAAGTCTTTTGGATCTGACTATCAAGCTTGGTGGAAAAAAAACACATGGGAAATTTGTTGATGATCATTTGCAAGCTTTAGTGGATGCTGCTAGGCCAATTCCCCTCGTACATTTAGAGGGTTCTGGAGAAGTAAATAACGAAGTCCTTAATGCTGGTATGCCTTCTTTTTTGGGTGTTAAGGTACCCCAGAAACGTAAAATAAAGTCTCAATTGCCTTCGGTAGCATCAAAAAGAAAGACACCTACTCAAGCCGATTATGTTTCCAAGAGGTTGCTTGAGGGTGAGAGTGAAAGTAGTAGCAAGGAAGTCTTTTTTAGGAGATTAAGGGTATTAAATGATGCTACCCCTCCCGCGGTTGGGTCGTGTAACAATGCAAGCAGTACTTCAAGAACTATAACAGTCTCTCTCAATAAGGTGTGGTTAAGATCTTTGCTCTATCGACTATCTCTTAGTATTTTTTTTAATTTTACTTGACTATTTACCCCTCTCCCTTTTTTTATGTAGGAGAACAATGTCGCGACACCACAACGAGAAGAGTCACAAAATAGTGGTGAGTCTATATCTCGTTCAGATTTGATGAAACCACCTTCTATGATTCAAGTGAAAAGAGCACCTCATGTCACTTGTGACGAGGTTAAAGACGACTTTGGGTATGACGTACACAAGCATCCTCCACCTGCTATGTCCGTGTTTGATGGGAAGAAAGTCATCTTAGATGCTTAGAAAGATTTTATTTCTGCTCTTTGGAATGTTATTAACGGAAAACTTTCAAGAAGTGACGTAGATTCTGCATCTTCTCTTAGAGATGAAATTCAAGTAATTATCAAGGAGATGGACTTCAAGGACATGGACGTTTCACCTTTGAAAAAGTTACTGAACTTTTTCTTTGATTTTGCGGCTTCATATGATCAAGAACTATTGACCCTTCATGATATGGATGTGGAAAGCACTAGAAAAGAGTTATTTGTAGTAGTAGGAGAACGTCTCACAAATTCTATGTTCGAGGAGCAAGATAAAGTTGAGGAGGTGTCTTCCCTTCGTCAGTCGCTGGATGGTATGAAGAAGGAGATAAGAGCGTTGTGCAAAAGAGCGCAAGATTTGCAAGCCCGTTTGGCAGCTGCCGAGGATGAAGTTGAAGGAGCCAACCAAGCAACCTTGTTTGCAACCCAAGAATTTGATGCATGTTTTGACGTGGACTTGACGAATGATCTAGGACAAAAGAGAGAGCATCTAGAGGCTATGCGTCAAGAACTGATCAATTACAAATTATGCTTGGATTAGATTTTATTTATTTATTTAATTTATTTAGAGTTTGGTTGATATGCTAGACAATTTATATATATATATATGAGGATAATGTTTTCTTTTGTTTCATCTTACATATCTTGAATTGCATTCTTCAATTTGCTCTTTATTCTTTGATTGCAAGATTGAATAATCCAAGCTCCATCCACATTCATGCCAATAAGAATAGAAGTTCCTCATTTCTTCAAGTTTACTCATTCGAATATGTCTTGCAAATGTTGCAATTTTAATGCTTCAATTTGAAAGACTTTTGAGGGCTTCAACTTACTGGCTGGATTGATTTAAGAATCCGACTTGCAGACTTGAAGACTTCAACTTGTAGACTTGAAGAATTTGAAGACTTCAACTTGTATACTTGGAAGATTTGAAGACTTCAGCTTGCATACTTGGAGGATTTGAAGACTTCAACTTGTATACTTGGAAGATTTGAAGACTTCAGTTTTAAAGAAACTTCAAGCATGTTGTTAACAAAACTCATATTTTTTTTAAAGGTTTGCCCCCATCTATTGACCAACTAATACTTCGTACAAGTCTAAAGTTTGATGAGACAAAAGATAAAACAAAATACTTACCGCTTTGATTGTCATGTGACAGATCAAGTGGGAACATGTGGTTTTTTGACACTCATGCAACTGAACTTAGGATATATTCTAAGCGCCTACGTACCTCAGTAAAGAGGATCAAGTCACAACGTAGTTCTGGGGGATTGAGTGACTTTTTATTTTTATTTTTTTTGTTGTTGTGTCGTACACAGTTTATACTCTTGTGGGTCAGGAGTGACATGCAGCTTAGTCTCGTACCTTAAAGAGCATCGTCTTACTTCAAGGGTAGTACCTCTTTAGGAATTTTGCATTAATAGGACCGATCCTTACGCCATCTGCATCAACAAGCTTGTAAGCACCATGTGAATATGCTTCTTGTACAACATACGGTCCATCCCACTTTGAGGTAAATTTTCCCCCAGACTTGTGCGAAGTAATTATGGGTCTTCTTATTGCGAGAACTTGGTCTCCAACTTGGAAACACCTCAAGCGAACTTTCTTATTGAAAGCACGAGATAACGAGCTTGATAACATTCAAGGTTTTGTTGGGCTTCTAGCCTCTTTTCGTCAAGTGCTTCTAACTCAGCAAGACGCAGTCGAGCATTTTCTTCTTCAGTGAGCCCTTCTTGAATAGCAAGTCTTAAGGAAGGTATTTGACGCTCAAGTGGCAAGACTGCTTCAACTCCAAAAGCAAGTGAATATGGTGTTGCTTGAGTTGGAGTGCGGTATGTCGTTCTATATGCCCACAAAGTTTCTTCCATTCTTTCATACCAATCTCGTTTGGACTTGGAGACAAATTTCTTGAGGAGGTTGCATAGAGTTTTATTAAATGCTTCAGCAAGACCATTGGCGGCAGCATGATACATAGAAGATTTATGCTGCTTGAAGTTAAAGAGATCACAAATTTTGTTCATTAACTTATTAGAAAATGGCTTGCCATTGTCTGTTATAATGTATCGAGGGATGCCAAAGCGATATATGATATTCACTCGGATAAAATTTGCAACATTCTCTTTCTTCACTTCTTTAAGAGCGACAACTTTAGCCCATTTTGAGAAGTAATCTGTTGCAACCAAGATGTACAAGTGTCCACCAGAAGATTTTGGTAGTGGTCCCACAACATCCAATCCCCAAGCGTCAAATGGCCAAGATGCAATAGTTGGGTGCAATACTTCGGGCTGTTGATGTATAAAATTCGCATGAAATTGACAAGCATCGCACCTCCAAGCATAATATAAGCAATCCTTCACCATGGTTGGCCAATAATACCCCATCCTCTTTATGTGAAAGTGGAGTTTCGGTCCAGATTGATGTGATCCACATACTCCCGAGTGTGCTTCTTGCAAAGCTTGAATTGCTTCTTCCTCTCCCAAACATCGTAATAGTACACCCTCAAATGATACTCTATATAATGTGTCCTTGTAATAAAAGAAGCGAGGTGCATGATGACGAATGTCAGTCCTTCTCCTTGGATCTTCTGGAAGTATCCCATAACACATGTAGTCAATAATGGGTTGTCTCCACTTTTCCTTCGTGGCTTCAGAAACGGCGACGAAATGATTAACCTCATTTTCTATACATTCTTCCTTATTTGGCGGTGGTACTATCCATTTTTGACAAATAGTCACTTGCGTCTGATCAGGAAGGGTTAGCGTTGAAGCTAGAGCAGCCAATGCATCAGCTTTCTTATTCTCCGTTCTACGCACATGTTGAAGGGTTACATCTCCAAGCCATCCTATCAACTTTTGAGCATAATCGTGATAAGGACGCAATTCAGGCTTCTTCACCTCATAACTTCCCAAGAGTTGGTTGATCACCAACTGAGAGTCACCAAAGACTTGTAAGTTTAATTGCTTCATGTCAACGGCCATCTCAAGTCCAAGTATCAACGCTTGGTATTCAGCGACATTATTGGAGCAACATTGCTTCAAAGTAAATGAGAATGGTAGGATCTCTTCTTGTGAAGTGATGAACACTACGCCAGCACCAACTCCGCCACGATGTGCAGCTCCATCAAAGTACATTTTCCAAGGAGGTAGAACTTCAATTAACATCGTATCTTCATCAGGAAGCTCATCAGTTAACTCCCAATCATCCGGTATCGGATGGTCTGCCAAGAAATCCGCCAATGCTTGTCCTTTCACAGCTTTTTGAGGGATGTACACGATCTCAAATTGGAAATGGAGGTACCATCTTGCTAGTCGTACAATAAGGACAGGTTTTGACATAACAAACTTGATGGGATTTTCTCTAGAAATAAGACGAAAAACATGGGATTGAAAATAATGCTTCATCTTTTGAATTGAGAAGACCAGCGCCAAGCACAATTTTTCAATCGGCGAATAGTTCAGCCCATGTGGTGTCATCGTTCTACTCAAGTAGTAAAGAGAGTTTTCTTTGCCTTCACTATTCTCTTGAGCTAACAGGGCTCCTACAGAACTTTCTTGTGCCGCAATGTAGAGTATCAATGGCTTTCCAGGTATAGGGGCTGCCAAAACTTGAGGTTTCGCTAGATATGACTTGATACTTTTAAAGGCATCGCTACATGTTTCGTCCCAATTAAAAGGAGCACCTTTCTTCATGAGGTGACCGAATGGTTGGCATCGTCCTGCTAGGTTTGAGATGAACCTCCTCAAGTAGGCTAGCTTTCCTTGGAGACTTTTTAACTCATGAATATTTTGAGGCTCAAGCATCTTCGATATTGCATCAACTTTGGCTTGAACAATTTCAATTCCTCGATGTCTCACAATGAAGCCAAGGAACTTTCCAGAAGTAACTCCGAAGGCACACTTTAATGGATTCATCCTTAGTTGATATCTTAGAAGCAGCTCAAACACCATTCTTAAGTCTTTCAAATGATCACTCCTCTTTCTTGATTTTACCACCAGGTGATCCACATAACATTCAACATTTTTATGGAGCAAGTCATCAAATATATTTTGCATAGCCCTTTGATATGTAGCACCAACATTCTTCAAACCAAACGGCATCACTTTGTAGCAATAAATACCCTTAGGTGTGCGAAATGCGGTGAGTTCTTCATCCTTTGGAGCCAAGCGAATTTGATTATAGCCAGAAGAACCGTCCATGAATGACATCGCCTCATATCTAGTGGTAGCATCAATCATCAGCTCCGAAATGGGAAGAGGAAACTCATCTTTAGGGTATGCAATATTAAGATCTCTAAAGGTGACACATACTCGAATTTGACCATTCTTCTTCTTCACAGGAACAATACTTGAAATCCATGTAGGATATTTGACCTCACGAATAAAGCCTGCCTCAATGAGTTTATTAACTTCATTTTCTATCAATGGAATCAAGTCTGGCCTAAAGTGTCTTTGAGCTTGCTTAACGGGACGAGAACCATTTTTGACTGCCAACTGATGGACCGCTACTTTAGGTTTTAATCCAGGCATTTCTTTATAACTCCAAGCGAAGACATCCCTATATCCTCTGAGTATATTCATATAAGCGATTTCTTAATCAACTTCTAGAAATGCACTCAAGTAAGTTGGCCTTGGGTCTTCATCAGTGCCAAGGTTAACTTCTTTCAAAGGATCTATTGTGGTTTTTCTCCTTCTTCAAGCTCCGGTGGAGCATCTCCAGCATCTTCCTCTTCTAAAGGATCATTGTCATTGACAGATATATGACAACACCAGAAAATATCTTCTAACTCTTCATCAATCTTCATTTGAGGCAGAGAATCGTACTTATTTTGGATTGTAACATGATTTGAGGAGCCTACACTTTCTTCATCTTTCTCGCGCTCCTTAGTGTAAACCACGGTGTGAACCTTTGCCTTGAGCTCCTCTTTACATGAAACTACAAGTTCCACTCGTCGCCTCATTCTAAAAGGAATCAAACTTTTGAAATCCTTTCTAACCAAATGTGAAGCAGGCGTTGTAACTTTAAAATAACTTCTCAGATTCTTGTGTTTTTTCAATGGACCTAATCTCTTGAACACAGAAGTTCTTGCAGTCGATTCTCTGAGTCGATCAAAGACGAAAAGCTTTCTATTGGGAGCAGTAACATCATCTTCAAAAGTTATATGATTATTGCTTGCTCTTCTTTTAGAGATGCGAACTAGCGGTGGCTGGTTATAGCCTATGCCTTCGTGCTTGCCTAGTTTTATCAACTGATGGGAGTTTCCCTAACATTGATGGCTCATTAAGGTTATATCCAGCCTTCGCAAATAACTTGTAAGCACTAGGATCAAAACCTTCTCCCGTGCGTTTTGTAGGGAGTGCTACATCTCGCACGTGATTTTGAGTGATTGTCTTTCGTAACAGCTTTGAAGGCAAGTTTATTGCATCAATCCGTCTGATAGGATGAGTTAGTCCTCTTAATGCATCTTCTTGAAGGTTAGATGATTTGACTTCTTCTTTCTTTACTTTTGGAACATAGCGAAGTCCAGAAGTCAGATTCTTCTTTGAAGACATGGTCTTCCCTTCATTGAGATTGGGACAAAGTTTTTTAGTGTCAACTTTTACCTTTTCGACAGTCGTATCGATTCTTTTGCTTGTGATATTGTCAGACTTAGTTGATTTGACATCATTAGATTTTTTCCCTTTAACAACATAACTCTTCAAATAGAATTTTGCATCAGCAAAGTGCGTCTCAACTTCAGTGAAAGGATTATCATCTGCAACTATCTTCCTTTCAATCCCGTCTTCAAGATACTTCAAACATTGATAGTAAGAAGATGAGACAATTCTATTCTCGTGTACCCAAGGCCTACCAAGTAATATATTGTATGACATCTTTGTGTCAATCACTTAAAAAATCACTTATATAGGTGTATTAAAATAATATAAAACGACCTCACATCATAGTAACTAAAATAGAAATTACCTAGACAACCCCTCACTTAAGCCGACTTAAACCAACCTACATGCCCCATTCATGACCCCCACCTATGGGGTGTGGATTAACCGACGGTCCGTACTGGTAGGGTGTGGGTTGGGGTTCTGCTGTCCCTCATCTTGCCCTTTGACCCACGAACATCCTCCCACGGACCGCGGACCACCCTACGAGGCATAGGTCCCTTCGTGGGTCACTGTTTTGGGCAGATTTGAGTGCGGTTTTGGGTCCTCCTCAAGGACCCTTGGTTGGTCCTTGCGGAGACGTACCTTGATGTTTAACCCCTAAACCCTTCATTCTAAGTACGAGAAGAAAATTTTACGAATGTAACCCTCATGATAAACTCTAGTTAAGCCTACTAGTTTCCGGTGTTACAATTCCACAAGACTCCACTAAATCCATTTTGGTACAACGAGATCAACGAAACTAGGGCTCTGATACCAATTTTGTCACGACTCAAATCGCCGTGATTGTCACCCACACTAACTCACTTGTGGGAGAACCATCACTACGACCCAACTAAATAATGATAACAAAAAGACAGGCATTTCAATATGTGGAAAAAGGGTTAAATGATCAACTTAAAAGCTAAGTTCCCATGAACATAGTAAGTTATAAAAAACAACATAAACAAGAGGAAATTCAACCCCAACAACACGCAAGTTATTGTACCAAAACTTCTAACTAAATGGTCTAAGATAAGGGGATGTAACCCGAAAACAACTAAACATAAAGTAAGAGTGTGAAAGGTCTAAGTCCAAAGGTAATAGATCCTAGATAAATTGATGATTGCTTGAAGGAACTGGCTCACCCTTGAGCTTGACAAGTCAGTGATCTGCTAGCTGAGGTCTCTCAACAGCCACCTGAATATGCCATGTACTCAACAAAGAAAGAGCAAGTGTAGTATTAGTACACAAACAACGATGTTGTCACAACCCGAGAGCACCACCTAGTCGTAACATGATGTACATGACCCTGACGGGGTCTTATACAAGCCCTTAGCATATCATGACATAAGAACATAGGAAAAATGTGGAAAATTTAAAAGTTTTCTTTACAATCGAAGTCTTTATAAAAAATGAAGGAGTCTATGACACTATGTCTCAAACCATCTATAACATTAGAATACAAACTCTCTAATACAATCTTAGGGACATGGCCCTTACATAAGAAATCTTAAGGACACGGCCCTTACATAAGTCTAAAACATAAAAGATAGACAATAAAGGACATGTGGTTGAGTCCTGGAATATGATGAGGACTCACCAATCTTCTTCTTCTTGATCTCCTATGAACCTAGGGATGAGGATGGAATCCAATATCTCCAAATCCTACACTTGTAGAAAATGTAGAAATATGGGTTAGCATAAAATGTACTAAGTATGGAAGCCATGCAAGAAAATCCTTAAAACATGTATAAAAGCGACATTTTTTTTAAAAACAATGCTTCACTTTTGAACATCATCTTTGAAATAGTTGGAGAATGTAGCTCATAGGACAAACCATACACAATACATCATAACATAAATGATATCATCAATATTACAAGCATAGTCTCCAACACAACGTAATCCAAACTCCAATCTTCAAAACAAATATTTCACATACATAATTACATACAAGATCATATAATCATATAGAACTATCACATGAGCAACCCTAAGCTAAACTTGTGCATTGCACAGCTAGGATCCCATAATCCTATCTACACTAAGTCTCACTTTTAGGCTACCATGATCATGCATAACATAAGTTCACACCACATATACGCCACACAAAGTCATACTAGTGCAAAGCAAAGGTAAGGTACCATAACCTTACCAAATGACAAGTATCACATTTAGGCCACCAACAACATACATATCTTACTTTTAGTTCATTCATAACCAACATACATAAGTAAGGACACATTCATGATCATAACCATTCATACAGAATTCATAAGTTATCATAGCATCATAACATAAGAGAACCTACCCCACAACCCCTCTATAAGTCTACTTGTGCAATGTGTAAATGAAGTCCTATACCCCCACTCACACTAAGTAAGCTTATTAAGAAGTCATAAGCATAGTCCACATTCATATTTATAATTCATATAAAGCATTCATTCAACTCATAATCATCATATCATAAAAGAGACATACCATGCCCACTCTCAAAGACTACTTGTGCAATGTACGAATGAAGTCCCATACCCCCATTCATACTAAGTACAACCTCTTGAGAGATCATAGAACATGCCCATGTTCTTATCATAATTCGTATTCTTATCATTTAGGGAGATTTAGCCTTAACCGACATAGACCATGAGAGCTACATGGAATCCAGTGTTCTACCCCCACACTGAAAAAAGGTATCCTACTTGCCTAAGGTAGAACGTACATAATAGCCTATAGGTGGATCCACTAGCTATATACCTATGTGGGCAAATAGTTATGGGATATGAGGATTGCTACTAGAAACCCGAACTTGCTAAACGTAGAAGCCTTCCATCACGTGAGACATCGTATTGTGAACCTCCCAACTAGTGTGAAGGAACCCATCTCATATTCATATCCTCTCGGTGCTAAGAATAATTCCCTTTAAAAGACACATTAAGTCTTTACTTAAGTTTAGGTTAGTGAAAGAATGCACTCGGCACTCAAACCAACATACTCGTAATACCTCAAAGATTCATTAAGTGAGAATAATCTTTCACTTTAGAACCATCAATAAGTGAGTAAACCTTTCACATTATAATTCATAGTGTTTTCATGAGAATTAGCATTTCAATCAACACAATAGTACGACCATAGTCATAACATATCACAAATACATAATAACTAAACACCTCCACCTTTCAAGTGGATCAACATGATCATGTACATTTCATGCATAATAATATGTAAAGGTGCATATGAGAACTAACCTTTTAATCAACACCATAGATACATTACCATCATGGACACTTCCTTGTCAAGTGTTCATAAGCATGTACATAATACCACAATCACACATAACACACATTTATTGCATTTAAGAGTCACATTGAGTCAACACATCTAGCATTCAACATATATAAGATAGATACAACCATGACTCAAGTAATACATTCATTTCATGCATAAACTCATGTGATCATATTATAGGTCATGTGGGTGAAGTCTTTGCACAATAATGACATATACAACTTCAACCTACATAATAGCTTCCTTCTTTAAGCCTAAGCATCCTTAACTTATTCATATTAGCTTTTACCATTTAAGCCTTAGGAATCATCTTAATATTGTGAGCCTTACTCTCAAGCCATGCCTCACATTGTAAATCATGTATACCTAACTCTTTAAGGTAAACTTAACTACATACTTCATTCTTACTCAATTATAGACATATACCATCAATTAAACTAGATCACAATACTACTTCAACCATGATCCATCATATAAGACCTAATCAAGTTAGTTCATGTCTACAAGATTCATTCAGAAGCAATTCATGTTTAAGTGATCTAATCTAAGGCAATTCACTAAGAAGTTCATCAATCTTAAAGGTTCACATCTAACCTTCAATTTGCCTCTTTCATGATATAACCCTAGAATCTTAGGTTAATCAAGAATGTAGGTAGATTCGTACTTAGATCATGTAATTACATCATAATCAACTCACATTCAATCAATTGAGTCAACTTCTAACAACATTCATAGTGTAGAGAAGAGCCATAGCTAGGATAGGGGAAAACTCATGGATTCTTTGGAATTCAAGTTAGAATCATCTAAAATCAGTAGTATCATCAATAACAAATATAATTCAATGTAAACATAATCCGTTGTCAATCTTTAATCATCAATCAAGGCATACCCTAGTTCACAATTTGGGTAGAAGAGGAATCATGGGTCCAAGGGAGATTTTTATCAAAAACCATCAATACTCCATTAATCCAACCATAAATCATCTTAAACAATCATAATAAACCATAATTAAACAATTGAATTTGGTTTGGAGGAAGACCCATGACTAGATTTGGGGAATTTGAAAACATAGTTGAAGGGGATTCTTGGTGATAGCTAACCAAGAATGAAAAGAATCCATACCTTAGGTGTAGAATCCCATCAAATTCATATGAAAAAGTATTCTTCTTGAAGCTCTAGCTTGATCCCTTCCTATGTTCTTTAATGGAGTCTAGAGAGAAGATTTTTGGGAGGACATGGGTCTCCTTTAATTCCCTAAGAAGTGACTTAATTGAAGGAATTCAAGTCTAAAGAGGTTATATACTTGCTAGGGAAGGAATAAAATAATGTGGACTCAAATTTGGAAAGGAGCTAAGGACCCACGAAATTTAAACTTAAAAGTTTGCACCAAACCCGTCTAAGCTTGCTGAAATGACCCAAAAAGTTCTTAAAAATGTGCTTCGGAAGTTACCGGAAACTTGTTTAGCTATATATAAAAAAATCTGTTTCGTTTTTCGAAAATCCGACTTCATATTCTTGTTTAGGGGTCAAATTGAGTGGGAAATGGGTCTAACCCAAATTTTAGAGCAACCGTATCAAAATCCGAAATTTCCAAGTGAAGCCTTTTTCGAGGGTCTACTTTGGAGGGT
>JAJOOF010006495.1:0-16165 GCA_029582545.1 Solanum lignicaule
TGGTCATTTTAATTGCTTCCGCGACCAAGGATGTGTAATGATATGCTATGAGGCTTGTTTGGGGTTCCTTCGGGTTCCCCATTCGCCGGTCACGTCTAGGCCCTAGTCTTGGGTCGTGACAGATATTCTCCAATTGAGATAGAGCCACATGTGTGAGTCCCAGCAGGAACTTCACGACCGCCACGACGATTCTTTACATCATTTTCTCACTTTTTAATAGACTCATCACTTCCCCAAAGTTGTATCCATCATTCCCAAACATGCTCAGGTAAAAAATCTGGCCTAACTCCTCCCATGTTTTATTTTAGAAATGAAATTTCTGTATTTTACAGCCGCTTTGACCATCCAGTGTCTCTTCACTTCACTTTCACTAATAGAAACATCCTAATACAATTTTTTTCTGAAATAAATTTTGAAATTAATATATCAATATCCTATCTATAAATATGAATACACTTTCCAAACTTATCTGCGATGGAAAGTAATACCTTGAATTCTCCCAAACGACCATCTTTTATATTGTTTGAAACACTTTTCCAATTGATTCCATTGAGATCAACATCATTTCTGAAAGACTAGGTTATGAAACTAGAGCATATTATAGAAGGTTCCAACATGTGTAAATTAGAATACATTACTTGGAGTGTTATTATAAATCGAAAGTAAAATAGGTATCAAACATTATATATGTGAGTGCTAACAAAAAGAATACTCAGATTATAGTAGGCTGCTAGACTGCTGATTTTTCAGATCCATCAATTAGCATTGCTTAACAGGGAACCTTAAATTATAATTTGTTTACTGGAACTTGTGGATTCAAAGACTACCAGTATTAACTACACTTAAGTATAAACAAGTTATGAGGATAAAAGCAAAAGAGTGGACTCACCCTGCAAAGCATATCACAAAAGGGTCCGTGAGTGGCTACTACTAGAATCAGCTTCAACAACTATGTTTGTATGACCTCTTGAGTTGCTTTGAGTAGATAAATCACCTTCAATAATTGGATTACTACGACCTGTTGGGATGCTCTGAGTAGACAGATCCTGACCTATTGGATTGCTCTAATTTGGTCTAACAGGAGGTGTCTCAGAGATAATTGGGGTGTTACTTTGAGCTGATGTTTCAACAGTTGTGGTACCACCTTGTTGAGGAGAAACTATAGTGGGCATCAGAATAGTTGGTATGCCTACATGAATAGCAGGACTACTCATACCAAAGGACTTCCCACGACCTCTGCCACGAGTCATACCTATAAAAAATATAACAGCGTAGTTAGATCATTGCTAGTACAAAATCAAATTAAGCATAACCCATAATATTAAGATGCAATTGTTCCTACATAACTCTAAAGTCGGACTCTTTAGCGAGTGACTTCAAAGAAAGAATAAAAGGAATTTGGCTACATGGAATACAAGGAAGATTAATGTACCAACTTCTAGGTAAGTTAAACAGGCTGAAAAATGTACTATCGTGTCTAAATAAAGAAACTTTCAGTGAAATGGAACTACAAACACAACAGGCATGGGAGCTACTTATCCAATGTCAAAACAAAATACAGGCAGGATCACATAAAACAAAATACAGGCAGGATCACATAATATCATGTTGTATGAGAATGAAAGGAGACTAGGAAATGACTATCACAAAAAAAAAGAAAGCAAGTACAAAGTTTTTTCACAGTGTGATGAGAGCAGTATTGTGAATAATGCTGGCAGCAATTATTTACTACATATGGAAGGCTAGGAATGAAGCATTATGGCATCAAAGGGTACCTAGACCTCAAGTGATATATATATATATATATATATATACACCAAAGAAACAAACATGTACGGATAGAATATGGATAGTGAGTATACTAGTTAAAGTAGATGAATAGATAAAGATGGGACAAGCGAGGTCTTGTCTGTTTTTGATTTCTCAAGGGAATAGTTGTAACGAAACTTGTAGTACTGGATGAGATTGGTGATATCAATATAATAGTTTGTTCGACAAAAATAAGAAATATTGCAACAACAGAAACTAGAGTCAAACATTTATCACTAGTATAAATTAAAGTAAGCTACCTCACTGAAGTATTTTTCAATTAAGTGGAAGTGTGCTGAAATATTAAAAATACCTATAAAAAACCTTGTAGATCAAGTGAAAAAATTTATGACTGCATATAAAAGAGTAAAATAGTTATCATTGAGTTTCATTAGAAGATTTACACAAAGAATCAACTTTAGAAATCTATATCAGATTCTGAATATTTGAATACAATCACAGAAAAGGATATTAGGGAACCGGAGAATCATTTTAATAGGTTGAAAAGTTGAATACCATCAGATCATGTGCTTCTGATAAGGCACCTAGACCTGATGGTTATATTGTGTCATTAAAGCTGTAGTGATATCTGAACATTTCCATCGAACTGTCACATGGTTAAATCAAGTAATTTGATGCATTTAAAAGACATAATCTACCGAGCATAAGAATTTATAGACCAATAAGCCTCAAAGAACTTACATATTAGAAAACTTATTTATAAGACAACTATAGTAACTATTACTTATTCTAATATTAATGCATACTTACCTGGTATGTATAACACTAATTAACGCTACAAGTAGATTTAAATAAAGGTTAAAATAAGAAATAGAACACACATGGTTAATATCCAAGAGTTACTAATTTTAATCACCGTAATTCGAAAAATAGAAACTAAAGAAAATGAGAATATTTGGAGAAAAATTAATACAAACAAAATACGGTGAAGATACAAAAGTAGATTATCAAGCACTAGTCACTATCTATGTCTTCTTCAAAGTCTTCCTCTTTTTGATCCTCTTCATCCTCCTCATCCTCCTCAGTTTCTTCAGTTTCATATTCTTCTTCTGTTGATTGTATTTGGATTTCATGATGGTCTTGCAATAAACCATCATCAATGGGTTCATCCATTTTCTTTGTATCCCCATTTGGATCATTTAAGAGTATGGTTTCATCTATGGAAATAGTCATATCTATCCCATGGACTTCAACTTCATCAACTTGGAATGGAACATTAAGTTCTGAAGTTGTCTCCACTTCCTCATCAGGTGATTCAATAATATTTCGAGGTTTGACCTTCAATACAGCTACCCAGTCATCTTTGTCCTTTTTCTTGTTGGAATACGGTACATAACACACTTGAGTTGCTTGCATTGCTAGAATAAAAAGGTTCATATTTTTTATATCGACGACGTTGATTAATATCAATCAATATGTATTGATTATGCCTTTTTCATACCAACATTCATAGTTGGGTCAAACCATTCACATTTGAATAATACAATTTAATTCAAAGGTGCTTCATGGTATTCCACTTGTATAATCTCTTTTATCCGTCAAAAATAATCACAAAAATTTGAATCCGAGATACAAACTCCACTATTCATTGTTGATCTTGCGCTACCATGACATTCTGTGTGAAATTTGTATCGATTAACAAAATAAACAGAATGACATGTAGCACTTATTAATGGTACACAAGCAAGACTACTGAAGAATGTATTCTCAATGGGATTGCATCAGACCTATTTTGAAAAAATTGTAAGACTTAGTAAAATTTCTGAAGTCAAGTTAACTACATTACCGCATAAAAGATAATAATTTTGGAAATCTTACAAATTTCTTGAACCATGTAGAAAAATTTGCTTCAAGGTTCTCATCTATTTGACCCTGAGTTAGATTCGGAAATTCTTCTTGCAAACGTTGCATGAACATACTTCATCATAGTAAAATAAGTTTAATTTAATAGTCGTGAATAAAGATATGTTTATATTATTAAGAAAATACCACTAACTTTTGTTACCTCACAAATGGCTCAACCTCCTTACAATTTAGTAAGATATAAGTTTGGGTAGCCTTGATTTCTTCAAGGGATAAATCCCTTTTTTTTCTTGTCCCCATAGTCGACCTGGATGGGAAAATATTGATAAATTTCCTTCAAGATCTTCCACAATACCACCATCATCATTATGTTCCAGATTATGATTACGTATCATGACATGAGGTTCAAAATAATGAGAAAACAATTGTGTTGACTTTGTCATCAAGTACGCTTCACAAATGGAACCCTCAACACTAGCTTTATTCCCAATCATCCTTTTAAGAGTTCCCAGATACCTAAATAGAGAAAATGGATGGACCATTACATTAGAAAAGGAATGTATGGCAAACTAGTCATAAGTGACATAAAGTTTCACATTTACCTTTCGAAAGGATACATCCATCGATTTTGCACTGGTCCAGCTATCCTTGCTTCATATGGAAGTGCACAGGAAGATGTTCCATTTAGTCAAGGAACCCAGGAGGAAATACACATTCTAACTTGCATAAGATTTGTGGCATATCTCCCTCTAATCTCTCCATGTCATCCACTCGTAGAGTGGTTGAAGTAAGATCTTTAAAAAATAAGCTCAGTTCTATAAGTGCCTACCACACATTACTAGGATGTAGTTCACGAAAAGCAATAGGCATTAGTCGTTGCATGAACACGTGACAATCGTACTTTTCGCATTTGTGTCTGGACATCTACCCAAATTGGAAACATACCCATCTGGAAACTTTGAGCCTTTCATCCAATTGAACAAAATAGCTCGTGCTTCCTTGTCTATTGTATATACAACTTTGAGATATTTTCCACTACCGTCTTTTGCCAATTGAGGCCGATCACAATATTCTACCATATCATGACATGATTGTGGATTGTATTTGGTTTTTTCATCAAAATTAAGAACTGTGTTAAACACATTATCAAAGACATTTTTCTCAATATGCATGACATCAAGATTATGTCGAATCATGTTACAATTCAAATAAGGAAAATCCCAAAAGATCCTTTGCTTTTTCCTTCCACAAGACTTACATAATCTTCGATTAAATTCTTCTACATCTAACTATGTTACTTTTCTTATGTCCAAGTCACAAAGTTGGTTGAATAATTTCACTCATGTTCTATAGGGTGGTGGTGATCTTTGGACAGTCTTGCCTTTAAGAAAGTTCATACGATCTCTCCTAAATGGGTAATTTTGGTTGAGCAACATCCTATGACAATCAAACAATGATGTTTTTCTACCATGTTTGAATCTAAAGGATTGTGTTTCCTCCATACAATAGGGACATGCTAACTTACTGATTTAACGTTTCAAACACACCTCATCCAATTCTAGGTGTTGAACGATCATAAATCAGTATAAAACCCAACTAAATGAGTGGGGGTCGAATCCCACAGGGAGCGGTACGTGTTTGAGAATCAATTGGGAAGTATGAACATGATTAATTCATTCATAGAAATAAAAATTATCGAATAAAGACATTATTCAAATCAGGGGTGAAACGAATGTCAAATGGAGGTTTTGGTTTGAAATTATCGACAACAAACAATGGCAAACAATATGAAATAACAGTAATGAGACGGGTTCTTGGGATGTAATTCGATTATATGCTAATATAGATAAATGGGTAATTGCAACTATTAGAAATTAGCTAGATATTAGTGAGTAAGCTAGAATATAGAGGAGGTAAACTTTCTCTCGAACAATTTACCCCAAATCAAGTCGATTTCTCTCGAACATCAAAAAGCATGCAAAATAAGAACAACCCACACCTTAGTCCATTCACTCTCTCGAGCTGAATGTGTGGAATTGGGTTTAGGATTCAGTCTCTCGAGCTAAAACCATGTCAACCCAATACCCACAGACCATCAATCAATAATCTTAGTTTTAAAACCTTTCTCTCGAGCAAGCCAAAAACACAATGGTAGAATTGCATTTGCAACTACAATTCTTAAATTAAACCACAATTAATGATTGAACTCACTTCTAAATAGCATTTAAACTAACAATTAGCAATACCCATAAACTAAATCAGCCCATAATCACACCCTAATAATTGGGGTTTTAGCTAGACATTATAAAAAGATAAAAATCGTTACCAAATTGAGTTTCCATCAACTGGGTAAGATTGATTTCATCCTTACAATGCTCCAATTCGAAGAATCTCAAAGACCCACTTCCAATTTCTTAGAAGTGAAAAACTTCAATTCTTCAAAAACTTAGGAAAAACTAAAGAAAATTGTCTCAGTTCTAAAAATTATCATCTATGATAAGATATTATGATATTAGATATGATTTTCCATTTTAAACTAACTGTTCAAATATGTATTTATAGTCGCCAAAAAATGTCTTGTGAAGAGTCACTCAACGAAGTAAGTCGGGCTCGCCGAACCACTCGGCGATTCTTCCTTTGGTCATTTCCATCGCCCTTCTGCCTTGGCATTCAGCATCCTCAAGGTCTATAACTTTGGGCGATCCAACACTTCATCGCGGAACCACTAGACGATCCACCGACTTGTCCTTTCTATCGCCAACTTGGTTCTTTCCTTCGAGGCTTGGCACACTAGAACTTTAGGCGGTCAAATAGCCACTCGGCAACTCGCCAAGTGGACTTGGCGATCAACAGGCTTGCTTTTCTTCATTCTTTCAGCTCGCTTTGTACCTTTTTGCAAATTAGTGTCCTTGCTTTGTTCCTCAATCCATATACCTGGAAATCAAGGGGTTTACATCAGTTATTGGCACAAAATAAGTATTTGAGGACACTAAATCTATATAAATAAAGCCCTAAATGAGTCCAAATCTCGGACTCATCAACACCCCTAGCTTAAACTTTAGCTTGTCCCCAAGTAAAACTCAAGTTCAGCGGTTCATAAAGGATGTCTCAAACAGTGCTACACAAGACTCAATCATGAATGCACACAACAGGACTCAACTTACTCATGCAAGGACCAATTGTGCACTCAATGATTCAAGTTGTGACTCACCATTATCAAAGATTCTCAAGTTCACAATAGTTGCTTCAAATGCAAGTTCAAGCTTAACAAAGGTACTCAAATTCCCTTACAACAAAGATGATTTCATAATCACACACAATTGTTCAACACTTTATAGCTCCGGAATCACATACAACTCTCACACTCACAAAGATGAACACATGCATGACTTCACCCATAGTTTTGCCCTTATTTTCCAGCCAACATTCGTTTAAGCTCACTCAAGATTAAAAAGGTCTTTTCAAGGCCTGTAACGGGGCTGAGTGTAAAGGTATGGTCATTTAGGCTCAGTGGATGCTATCCTCATGAAATGTGGTATGAACATCACTTTCTTCCCTTTCCTTCAACATTTTCACTCATGCTCAAAATTCTGCCCATTATTCACTTCTCATAAAATACCGGACACCCTATTTCTTTTGCAATTTTCACAACTTTTTCATTCTTTTTTTTTCTTTCTTCTTTTCTTTCTCTTTTTTTTTGTATGGAGGGATTTCATCTTTTTTCAAGACCATGGATAAAGTGGGATTTCTTCACACTTCTTGATTTACCTTCTGTTTTAACTACACCCCGAACATAGGCTTTTGGCCTAAGTTTGCTATTCAAACAAACCACACTTCATGAGGATTATAGGTGAATGTATAAAGATGGGTTACAATTGCATCAAGTTTCTTCCAAGAAAATAGTAAGCCTCAAACTCACAAGGTTGGCCACAAAAGAGGTATATTGTCAAATTGTTTCACTCTTCAAAATTGTTGCCTAAGCTCATTTCAAGAGCTTGCATCACTTAGTCAACCGGACCAACGAGGCAAATTCTAGGTGTCACCACACAAAGTTTACGGTAAGCTCATCACACAAGGCATTGACACCAATATCAAACAAGACTCCACACTTTTGCTAGTGTGTAATGTTCATCACAAGAGACTTCATTCGATAATCGACTAGTCACAACAAGGTGCAAAAAGTTCACACAATGTCTATGCAACTTCATTTTGCCTCAACGTAACCTCACATTCATTTTTGTTCGATTAAGAGAACTATTCAAGTCATCGGTATTGATCATAACCGGTACTCAAATTTGCACAAGAACAGACACAATCATACACAACAGGTGGCAAATATTTTTAGAAAGGGACAAAACAAGGAGCCATAAGTTCAAACATCCACAAAACAGTGTCAAAACACAAAAACCCAATATATATACAAAATGATATTCACAAGAGGTAGGTATGGAAATACCTCACCCCACCACCACAAAAAATGCAGTTGTCCTCAAATGCAACAAAATACTAAAAAGTCAATAAAAATGACAAAGAGGAAGGTAAAGAAGGGTCATGTCTACATAGTCGCTCCATTTTCGGGGCATCAGTGCCCGGTGCAACATCAGCACTACTGGCTCCACTGGAGCCTGCCATGGACGTCTCTATCAGCAATTTCTGAATCATCGATTGTACAATCGTCTCCTATAGGTCAGGCAGGTCTCTATAGATGGTCTCCTCTGGCACCTGTATCTGCTCCTAGTCGATCTTTGCCTCTGACTCATCAGCTGCCACATCATCCATCGGCATGTCTCCAGTGGTGGCCGGAGGAATCTCAAAAGTAGTCGAGGAATACATATCGTTAGCTGCCTCCAAAAGTGAAGTGAAGTATGTGGACTTTAAGTAGTCCACATCCTTTCTCAAATCAGCAACCTCGACTTTCAAAGCCGTCACCTCTGAAGTAGCCCCATGTCGACTCTCACAAGTCTCTACTCTCGCAGTGAGAGTGTCAATGGATGCTCGAAGGGGTGTTAGTGCATCTAGGATAGAACTCTCAATCATCCAAGGTACCGCAGCCTCCAACCGGGTGACCCGTACATCAATAGAACGGGCAAAGTGCCCTATCTTTAGGACCATAGTCTGAGTAATCCTGGTGGGCTGGGAAGTAGTAGAAGCACCAAGAGCCTGGGAGGAAGTGGAAGCAGGTGTACCTGAAGGCCCAGAGACCGGAGTAGGGAAATATGCCTCTGCAGGTATCGTCTCAACATCGATCTCTGGGGATGCATCAATTGGAACTGCTCTCCTCCTATCTTCCTCCTCCTGAGTGTACTCAGCCTCTATGCACTGGATGTCAGTGGAAGATGTATGAATGACCTTGATATCCCTCTTCTCATCACAAGGAACTTCAGCACGCCGGCACAACTCTGCAATCAAGATTGGGAATGGAAGGGTTGTCTCACTCTGATTGGCCCTCATGGCCATCTCCTACTCTATGATGAGTCCCAAGTCGATGCTCTTCCGGGATATGATTGACCCAAGGCAGGACACCTTAGGATGGCAGAGGATGGACTCATTCTGGGATGGAATAAGGAGTTGCTGATGAAACCAAACCAATGTCGCACAGCTAGGTTCAACTCCTTCTTCTCAATCGCAGCTCCTGCCTCAATCCACCTCGGGGTGGTGTCAGACATGAGGGGGGAAAGCTATCCCTTGAGATCATCCAAGGATGTCGTAGTGGTAGCCAAATTTGGGTAGTCAAAGACTGACCCTCTATCCAATACATCGTTGATATGATCGCGGCTGCATCTCACTATTGTCCCCCATACCATGACAGACTCTACCGGGCTGAAAGTATCAGCCTTCTTCCTGCCCTTGGGTCCCAAGTCATTGTATGTTGCGTAGAACTCGCGGACCCATGTAGGAATATAGGGGACTCCGGGCCTGATGAACTGCTCGAACCAGTGAAATTGGTGAGTGTCCCTCACAGTGGAATATCTACCCACTAAGTGCTCTGTGGATAGCAGCTTCTCCTCAAGAATTGTCCTCAACCCATCGACCTATAATCTGTTGAGTAGCTGAGGAGGAGGACCCTAACTGGTGCTGCTGGAACCACAGTCGGTGCCGAAGCTAGCACTGAATCAGCAGCAGGAGGGGTGGCCTCTGGAACTCTTGATGAATCTTGGCGATTCCTACCACGAATTTCTGCCCGTCAGGACTTTAGAGGCTGTCATCCTCCGACTAAGAAAATGCAGCTTGGGAGTCAAAGGATTCTCCCTCGCTACCGAAGTTGTGCTTTAAAACCTCAGATATGGGCTTCTTCCCCTTGCCTTTTCCTCCCTTGGGAGGTACCGTCTTTCCCTTTTATGGAGGGTTAGATGCCCCCTCGTTGATAACTATGCCCCGTGCTCTTTTGTTGGGCGGCATGTCCATGTTGGTTCTCGTCATATCTACAAAACATCATAGAATGTTAGAAATGGTTCAAGAAAAGTTGCAGAAAATAGGTTGCAGACAGACTCACCGAATCACTTTGGCGAGCCAATTCGGGCACGCCGAAAGGATTGGCTCAAAATTTTCCCAGAAAAATGGCATGTCGGCAATGGGATGGGCCTTTCGGTGAATCGCCGACATCATTCGGCCAGCACAGAATAGCCCGCCAAAAGTGAAAGTGCATTTTAGGGGTTAGAGGCGCAGAAAGGGTGATCAAAGAAGACTTTCGCTGAGTTACCAAAGTGCACTCGGTGAACTCAGGCTTCTCGCCGAAAGTTACAGAACCAAAATCATCAAAACCTATGAAATTAAAGGCGATCAAAGGGGAGTTGGCGAACCGCTGAGTAGTTTGGCGAGCTCGACCCAGCTCGCCAAACTGCCCAACGTACCCATTTTCAACCCCAACATCCAAAATCAACCCCACAGCCCCCGAAAACAAAATCAAACCATACACTTATTCAATTAATCCTAGACCCATAAGTTCCATGCCACCAGGGTACTCAAACTTCCCTCGGTTTGTCCAAAATTGGCCATTTGATGACTTTAGCCCTTAAGAATGACGTCAAAAGCTCAATCATTGGGCAAAGCACGTCATTTAGCACAATTTGGGTTACTCAGACTTCACCCAAATAGACTCAACAATAATTAAGCACAACCCAACAATTTATGATCAATTTTAAGGCACAAAATCGGGAAATTAACAATTTAGGCACAATATCAAACTAACATAGGCACACAAGCACACAAATACAATTTCAGAGAGGCTCAACACATATCAATAAGAACAATGTGGTTGCGAATGAGTTTAACCGCTAATTACAAGTTTTGGGGTTCGGGAAAACCAACCTTTAGTGTGCCTAATATAAGAATCTGTAAAGCTAGGCGGCAAAGTATCCAACTCCTAACACCGAAACAATGACTAGAAAGTGGTAAATATGCAAAAATATGGGAAATATAGTACGGGTGTGATTTTGTGAAGTTAAAAGTGAAGGCATATGAAAGAGTTTGAATGTTTAAACCTTTGGCCTTTTAAAACCGTTCAGTTCGCGCCCTTTCGGCAATATTAGTCGACCTGACCGAACCACTCGGCGACATGCCGAGTCGTTACTTATCTCACCAATTTTTACAGGACCTCCAGTAAATGTAGGGGTCCAAACGGCCAATCACTCAGATTGGAAGGTTGCTTCCAGTGAAAGTTGAAATCTTACGGATGCGAAACTTAAATCGATAACCCCAAGAAAAACTCACATGCCTTCTGATAGAGGTGTGGTTTGATTATGGTGGAAGTCGCTCTTCAACTCACATCCTAAGAGTTTGATACTTCTCTTTGGACTATGTCCCAGTTCGCTGCTAAGAAAAAGTTTCACGTTGTGTTGCGTCCTTTTTTATGTCATCCGCACCTATGGTTTGTTTGAGAATTCATCCTCTTGGAATGCTCTCGAAAAAGACTGAGATAAAACTCATTAGCATAAAATATAATTCAAATGGGGAGATAGCATTTTTTACCATGTTGACACTTAATTGCTTTCCTTGAACATTTGACGTCGGCTTCCTCCAGTTTGATGTGAAGTAAATAAAGCTTGTATTTCATATTTGCAATGTAATTCTTCAATATACTCTTCCTTTGATATCGAATTAATAAAATAGGCTGATGTAATATGTTGATAGTTCTCTTTATGTTGTTCTTGCAATGAAAATGATGCGGCAAATGTTGATTTTCTTGCGATGCATGATTTTCTCGAGATGCATGAAGTTGACTTTCTTGAGAATCGCAACAGGTGATGACATTTCCACGATGCATGAAGATAATGCTTCCTTGAGAACCGTAAACTGATGGGAAATTTTCTGCGATGCATGAAGATAATGCTTCCTTGAAAAATACAGGTGATGCTTCCTTAAGAACTATAGCTAATGGTGACTTTTCCGTGATGCATGACTCTTCCTGTGATACATGAATTTTCCCGCTATGCATGAAGATAATGCTTTCTTGAAAAATATAGGTGATGCTTCCTTGAGAACTGTAGCTGATAGTGACTTTTCCGCAATGCATGACTTTTCCCGCGATGCATGAATTTTTTCGTGATGCATGAATCTTCCTGCGATGCATGAATCTTTTTCTGCAATTTATGAATCTTTTGTGATGCATGACTCCTTTCTACGATGCATAAATATTCCCACGATGCAAGAATCTTTCAGCAATGCATGAATCTTTCTCTCATGATGCATGAATCTTTTTCCGCGATGCATAAATCTTGTCACGATGCCTGAATCTTCTTTTCCGTGATGCATGAATTTCTCTCCCGTGATGCATGAATCTCTCACCGCGATGCATGACTTTGGCTTTCTTCTTGGCACTGACCGAAGGCAATGGTTCGTTGAGCGAGGCAGATGACCTTTCGGTGGCGGTATCGTCTCATTTGACAATATAATATAAATGACCCTCTGAGTAGTAGTATCATATTATTTGACAATACGATAAATAACTCTTCGGGTAGTGGTATCGTCTCATTCGACAATACAATATAAATGACTCTCTGGATAGGAATATCAGCATGTCTCATAATATGATGCAAATAATGTCCTCCAGGTATTTTCGGTTGCTGGAAGACAATAATATTGTTCTTATTGAGGTTTTCATTTGTCCCATCTCCGAACATAGTTGCAATGTTCATTATGGACCTCGCCTTGCGGAGAAATTGAATGAAATGATCATACTCATATTCTCAATTCTTTGTTATAATAAGCATAAAACTTTTCTTGCATCCATAGAAAAATTGTTAGTTTAAAGTGAACTGATATGTGTCGATCTCTTCGATTGTCTGCTCCTTGTCTTGCTATCTTCGTTTGATTTCTCCAATATCCCACTTCTTAATAGATAAGACAAAATATTTTTATGCAAAATAATTGGGCCATAATTTTTTTTAAAAAGGAAAATAGGTTTTCAAAAGATAGTATTTGAAAAGGTCACTGCCAAGTATCATGCCACGTCAAGCTTAGCAAACGCCTTCGGAGTTGGTGCTTCGAGATCTATCTAGTAACTTTTTGGAAAGATCTAAAGATTCCTGATGTCTATATGATCTGACTCTTGAGGTATCGAAAATTGTTGAAGTTTAGTTCTGATTTCGTAACGGACTTGGGGATCATTTGGAGTTACTTCCGAACTTCTGATCATACTGGAGGTATTCAAAGTTGTTCTAAATTTCCGATAAACCCTATTGAAATTTTTGAGGTCATCCTCAAAAAATTTATCCTAGTTAACTGTCTTGTCATATCTTAAACCGTCGATGAGCGAATTGTGGTTTTTCTGAGATCTACTCAAACATTTTGTCCCAGTTGCAATGCTTAATGTAACTTCAATTTTGACTTGTTGGAGAGCTCCTCTTCTTAAGAATTTTTTAGTCCCTCTCAAAAATTATGTTCCAGTTTCTATTTGAAGAATAGAAATCTTACGAGATATATGACCGAGTCATTGTGGCGCCTACGTATCCCGTTGAGGCAAGAATCAGGTGAAACGTAGTTCCCCTCTCGAGGATTAACAGAAATAGGAAATGTAACCAAGGAAATGACCGAGGCCGACATAGGTCGCCTACTTATCGCATTCTTGAGAATTCAGGTCGAACGTAGTTCAAATACAAGGAAAAACACATTAAAAGGGATAAAGGGAGTGATCGAGGTCAACATAGGCCGCCTATGTATCTTATTCTTGAGAATTCCAGTCAGACGTAGTTCATTACAAGAGGGGAAAACATTCTAAAACATGAACAATTACAAGCAAACAATTACCAAGAAAATGACAGAAATACAAACTGAAACTTCACACATAATATCTCTTGAGAGCACCTGAGTTGATCGGTTTTGGCCATTCGGTGCCATCCATCTCTGACAGAACCAAGGAACCTGCAAATAACACTTTGCGAACCATGTAGGGTGCCTGCCAATTTGGTGCAAAATTCCCTTTGTATTCATCCTGATGAGGGAAAATGTGCTTGAGAACCAACTGACCAATTTCAAACATCCTGACTCTTACTCTTTTGTGGAAAGCACAAATCATTCTCCGTCGATAAAGTTGACCATGACAAACAACAACCATTCTCTTCTCATCAATCAATGTTAACTAATCAATCCCCTTGCGAACCCAATCAACATCACTCAATTTAGCTTCCTGGATGATTCTCAATAAAGGTATTTTAACCTTGGCAGGTATAACTGCTTCTATTCCATATACTAACAAGTATGGAGTAGTTCCAATTGACATTGCGACAGTCATTCTGTAACCCAACAAAGCATATAGCAACATCTCGTGCCAACCTCTGTGATAGTCAATCATTTCCTCAAAATCTTCTTGATGTTTTTGTTATTTTGATGATTATCGTGACCAACGACACTAACCTACGGTACGAGTGTCTACGATCGTCGATAATATAGTAACCCAACTAAAGGTTGGGGTCGTGTCCCAAGGGAGTGGTTTTGAGAATTAATAGAAAAATAAAATTTAGTTCTAATTAGTCGTAGCTAAAGACATTAACGAACAAAAACATTGTAAATTAAAAGGGGTGACACAAAAGTGTCAACTATCAATTGGGGGTTTTGTCACAAGTAGCAAAAACAGCAAAAGTAAACAAGAAAATCAAGTAAGGGAGAAAGTTCCTGGGGTGTGACAGCAATACAAGTTGAGATAAATCGTTGAGTACATGCTTTCGATAGGAAATTTATAAGATAATAGTGACTAGACTAAGCTTTAGGTGGAAATAAGTTCCCAATCGGGCAAATTACCCCATTTCAAATGGGTTCCTCTCGGACACCCATTTGCCGCATGAAGAGCAGCCTACGCCTTACCCCACTCACTCTCTCGAGCTGAGTGTTAGGATATGGGGCTAGGATTCACCCTCTCGGGCTAAACCTCATGTCGACCCACTCCTTAGGCCATCAGTCTAGTGCTCTTGGTTTCGCGACCTCCCTCTCGGGCAAGCCAAAAACACATGGGTGGTTTTGTATTTGCAACTAGAAACCCATTAAATTAAACCATAACCACTAGGTGAAATCACCATTAAAATACATCTAACCTATGAGCAAGCAAGACCCAACAACAAATCAACACATATTTGCTAAATTACACCCCAAGAATGGGGATTTTTAGCTACACATCAAGAAATAACAAAATACACCTAAAATGATACTAAAATCAAATGGGTATAAGAAATTAAACCTTGATTTAAGCAAAGGAAAAAGAATGGAAAAGACCCACTTCCAACTTGGGGAAGATGAAATCCTTCTCTCTTCAAGTCTCCCACAAAACCCTCTCCAAACTTGAGAGAAAATATCCCAAAAAGTACTATTCTATTCTGGAAATTAAAATAAATGTTCGACTTTTCTAAAATTAATAATAAGTTTAGTATTTACAGACTTCAGAAAATAATGTTGGCGGATCTTTCGGCTAAGTTAGTCGATGTCATCAAATGACTCGGTGACTCGCCCTTCTTTTGTTTCATCGTCGTTTCGTGCTTGCCTTCAGCATCTTCACATTCTGGACCATTGGGCGGTATAATACTGCTTTGCAGAAATATTCGGTGAAGCGTCGATTGCTCCATTCATCGCCTTTTGATCTTTCTTCTTCAGGACTTCGTGCACTGGAACAAAGGGCAGAGTGAATCCCTTCGGCGAATTGCCAAGTGTGCTTAGCGATGCTCAGGCTTCAGCTTCTTCATTCTTTTCAGCCTTTTTGTTCCTTTTTGCACCTAAGTGTCCAAGCTTTCAATAAAACTTCAAATACCTGAAACTTAAGAGTTTTCATCAGATATTGAGACAAAATAAGCATTTAAGGACACTATTTCTATCAAAATAAAGTCCTAAATGAGTCCAATTTGTGGATTCATCAGCGACTTCCACAAATCCATTCATTTGGGGGCGAGAAGCGGTTGAGTTTCGATGAGTAATCTGGAATTGATCACATATCTCTTTCATCAAATAATTGTTGAGATTTGCTGCATTATCAGTAATGATGGATTCCGGTACTCCAAACCTACAGATCAAATTGTTACGAACGGAATCAGCTACCACATTCTTGGTTATC
>JAJOOF010006496.1:0-17726 GCA_029582545.1 Solanum lignicaule
GTATCATTCTTATTTTTGTTTCTCTTGTTCCCTTAGTCCCGATTTCCCCTTTGATTATGTTTATCGCTTATGGTCATTTTAATTGCTTCCGCGACCAAAGATGTGTAATGATATGCTATGAGGCTTGTTTGGGGTTCCTTCGGGTTCCCCATTCGCCGGTCACGTCTAGGCCCTAGGCTTGGGTCGTGACATTCCAGTAACATCTTATCTCAGCCACGTCTCATGGATTGGCTTACCTTTCAAACGCTTGAAAACTAGAATGTTACCCCTAAGAATCATCATCTTCGAATGAGGGTGGTCCACTTGGCTACAATTTCTACCAGTTACGCTCATTTCCTCTGTTCGACAATCAATCACAAAAACCAAAAACAAAAATAAGTAGATTCAACTATAACTAAGAAGAACACAATTCAACTTCACCAAAATAATTTCAAACAACACCACTCAGTGGCAGCGGCACCATTATGATTTAACCTTTCCAGCACACCTCATCCAATTCTAGGTGTTCAACAATCGTAAAGCAATATAAAACCCAACTAAATGAGTTGGGGTCGAATCCCACATGGAGCGGTACGTGTCTTAAATTCAATTAGGAAGTATGAATATAGTCTAATCAACCATAGGAATAGAAATTATCGATTAAAGACATAATCAAGTAAAAGGGGTGGACACAAATGTCAAATGGGGGTTTTGGTTTTGATTATCAACTAAAGGCAGTCACAAATACTAGGACTTAACAATGATGGGACGGATTCTTGGGATGTGATCGATTATAGGCAAATATAGAGATATGGGTAGTTGAAACTATTAGTAAATAGCTAAATATTAGTGAGTAGGCTAGACTATAAGGGAGGTAATTTTCTCTCAAACAATTACCTCGAATTAGGTGATTTCTTTCAAACATCAACAAGCATGCAAATTAAGAGCAACCCACACCTTAATCCATTTACTCTCTCGAGTTAAATGTGTGTGATTGGGTTTAGGATTTACTCTCTCGAGCTAAACCCATGTCAACCCAATACCCAGAAACCATCAATCGAAAACCTTAGTTCTAAAACCTCTCTCTTGAGCAAGCCAAGAACACAAATATAGAACTGCATTTGCAACAACAATTCGTAAATTAAACCACAATTAATGATTAAACACAATTTTCATTAGCATTTAAACTAACAATTAGTAATACCCATAAACAAAATTAGCCCATAATCACATGATCACACCCTAGAATTGTGGTTTTAGCTAGACATTATAAAAAAGTAAAACGAATTACCAAATTTTTTATCCATCAACCGGGTAAGAGTGATTTCATCTTTACAATGCTCCAATTTGATGAATCTCAAAGACCCACTTCCAATTTCTCAAAAGTGAATTTCTTCAATCATTCAAAGCTAAGGAAAAACTCTAGAGAATACTTTATCAAGATGTAAAAGATAATTATTCCTAAAAGATTGATAAGATACTAAAAAGAAACTAAACTAAATGTTCAAAAATGTATTTATAGTCGCCAAAAATATGTTCTAAGAATAGGCATTCGGCGAAGTAAGTTGGGCTCACCGATTCACTCGGCGAGCTACCCGTTGATCTCATCTATCCCCTTTTTCACCTTGTCATTTAGCATCCTTGGGTTCTGTAACTTTAGGTGATCTATCACTGCATCGCGGAACTACTCGGCAATGCGCTGAGTGCTTCTTCTTGTCGCCCATTTGTTTTCTTCCCTCGGGGATGGCACACTGGAACTTTAGGTGGTGGGACTGGCCCTTTAGTGATTCGCCAAACGCTCTTGGCGATCACCAGGCTAGCCTTCAATTCTTTAGTTTGTTTGTTCCTTTTTGCATGTTATTGTCCTTTCTTTGTTCCTCAAATCACGTACCTAAAAATCAAGGATTTTTCATCAGTTTATGGCACAAATTAAGCATTTTAGGACACTAAATCTATATAAACAAAGCCCTAAATGAGTCACAATCTCGGACTCATCAACACCCCTAACTTAAAATTTTGCTTGTCCTTAAGTAAAACTCAAGTTCAGCAGTTCAAAAAGGATGTCTCAAACAGTGCTACAAAAGACTCAACATGAATCCACACAACAAAAACTCAACTACTCATGCAATGATCAATTGTGCACTCAAAGATTAAAGTTGTGACTTCTCCATTGCCAAAGATACTCAAGCTCAGAATACTCCCTTCAAATAAAAGTTCAAGCTTAATAAAGGTACTCAAATGCCCTCACAACAAAGATGTTTCCATAACACACAATTTCTCAACAAATTATAGTTCCGGAATCACATACGACTCTCACACTCACAAAGATGAACGCATGCAAGACTTCACCAATAGGTTTGCCCTTATTTTCCAATCAAAATTTGTTTTAACTCAATCAAGATCAAAAAAGTCTTTTCAAGGCTTGTAACGGGACTGAGTGTAAAGGTATGGTCATTTAGGCTCAATGGTTACTACCCTCATGAAATGTAATATGAACATCACTTTCTTTCTTTTCTTCAACATTTTAATCATGCTCAAAATTAACCCCATTATTCAACTTCCAATGGACTATCGGACACCCCATTTCTTTTGCAACTTTCAAAACTTTATTTCACAATTTTTTCATTCTTTTTCTTTTGCTTTCTTCTTTTCTTTCTTTTTTTATTTGGAGGGGTTCCATCTTTTTCAAGACCATGGCTCAAAGGGGGATTTTTCACACTTCTTGATTTACCTTCTCTTTTCACCACACCGCCAACTTAGGCTTTTGGCCTAAGTTGGCTATTCAAACAAACCACACTTCATGAGAGTTATGGGTGAATGGATAAAGAGGGGTCACAATTATTCAAGTTTCTTCGAAGAAAAGGATAAACCCAAAGGGGTTCAAGCAATGTTCCCACATCTCACAAGGTTGGCCACAAAAAAGAGGTATATTGTCAAATTGTTTCACTCATCAAAATCGTTGCCTAATATCATTTCAAGACCCTGCATCAGTTAGTCAACCAGACCAATGGGGAAAATTCTAGGTGTCACCACACACAATGTTTAAGGTAAGCTCATCACACAAGGCATTGGCACCAATATCAAATGAGACTCATTCGAGCTAGTGTGCAATGTTCATCACAAGAGACTCCATCCGATAATCAGCTAGTCACAACGAGATGCAAAAAGTCCACATATTGTCTATGCAACTTCATTTGGCCTCATCGTAGCCGCACATTCATTTTGTTCTATAAAGAGCACTATTTAAGTAATCAATATTGATCATAATCGATGCTCAAATTTGCACAAGAACATCCACAATCACACACAAAAGAGGTGGAACAAAATTTTCAAAATGGGGCAAAAACCATTTCCAATCAAACCAAGGAGTCACAAGCTTAAATATCCACAAGATAGAATCCACACAGTTTAAAACACAAAACCCAATATATATATATACACAAAATGTAATCACAGGAAGTAGGTATGGAAAGACCTAACCCTACCCACAAAAGAAAAGAATATGTTCTCAAATGCAACTAAAAACATAAAAATCACAAAAAGCAACAGAGAGGGAGGTAAAGATTGGTCATGTCTACTCAGTCGCTCCATCTGACGGGGCATCAATCCCCGGTGTCAAACTCTGGCCTTGGGCATCAGTGCCTGGGGTAATAGCAACATTGGCTCCACTATAGCCTGGCATGGACTTATCTGTCAGTGATGTCTGAATGACTGACTGCACTATCATCTCCTCTAAATCAGGCAGGTCCTCATAAATGGTCGCCTCCTGTGCCTCAAGCTACCCCTCATCTGTCTCCACCTCTGACTCAGTAACAACAACATAATCCATAGGCTCATCTATGGTGGTAGCCGGAAGGACATCAGTACTGGCCGGGACACCCTGAGCCTCAGCAGACTCAAATAGTGAACTGAAGTTTGTGGACTTAATAGTCCACATCCTTCATCAAATCAGACACCTCGGCTTACAAAGCCGTCACCTTGTAAATAACCCAATTGTCCTCTCTCAAAAGTCTCTAGTCCCACCGTGAGAGCCTCAATTGACGTCTGGAGGGGTGTCAATGAAGCGAAATTGCCTATTTAATCATCCAGGGCACCCAGGCCTCTAACCGGGAAGCCCGCACATTGGTAGAATGGTCTTGGTGCCCCATCTTGAAGAGCATGGCCTGAGTGATCCTAGTAGGCTGGGAACAGCAGCAGAACCTGGGGACTGGGAAAGAGTGGTAGTGGATGTGTCCTAACAACCGGGAGCCGGAGTAGGCAAATATGCTTCTGTAGGTATGGACTCAACATCAACCTTCGGGAATGTATCCACCCAAGCTGCTCACATCCTATCCACCTCATCCCGTGTGTACTCGTCCTATATGCGACGGATATCGGTGGAGGATATGGGTGTTACCTCAATGTCCCTCTTCTCGTCATGAGGAACTCCAGCCCGCCGACATAACTCTATGATCAGTATTGGGAAAGGAAGGGAAGTCTGCCGCTGTTTGGCCCTCATGGCCATCTCCTACTCTATGATCAGCCCCAAGTTTAGCCTCTTCCTGCCTATGATCGACCCAAGACAAGCCGCTTTTGGATGGCGGAGGATGGATTCATTGTTTGAAGGCATGATTGAGCTGCTAATGAACCCAAACTAATACCAAGCGGCGATGTTCAAGTCCTTCTTCTCAATGGGAGCTCCTGCCTTAATTCTCCTCGGGGTAGTGTCAGATATGAGTGGAGCTAGCCAGCCCTTTAGGTCATCTAGGGGCTGTGTTGTAGTCAAGCCCTTATACTTATGCTCGAATCATGTAGCTCTGTCAAGTGCAACATTGATATCATCGCTATTACATCCCACTGTTCTCCCCCGTACCACTACAGATGCCATTGGTCTGAAGGTGCTGACCTTCTTCTTTACCTGGTGCACTAAATCACCATAAGCAGTGTAGAACTCTCTGACCCATGTAGGGATGTATAGACCTTAGGTCCTGGTGAAAATGTCAAATCTATGGGCCTCGCCTTGTTATTCAGCATCCATGGGTTCTGTAACTTTAGGCGATCTATTAGTGCATCGCGGAACAACTCGGTGATGTGCCGACTTTTCCTTCTTGTCGCCAATTTGGTTTCTTCCCTCAAGGCTGGCACACCGGAACTTTAGGCGGTGGGACTGGCCCTTCGGCAATTCGCCGAAAGCTCTTGGTGATCACCAAGCTTGCCTTTCTTTAATTCTTCAGTTTTTGTTGTTCCTTTTTGCATGTTAGTGTCCTTGCTCTATTCCTCAATCTATGTACTTGAAAATCAAGGATTTTTCATCATTTTATGGCACAAATTAAGAATTTTAGGACACTAAATTTATATTAAAAAAGCCCTAAATAAGTCCAAATCTTGGAATCATCACTTGGGAGCACTAAAGCCTGAACAACGGAGCTTGCCTACCATCTTTTCCCTTAGTATCACGTGAATGAAAAACTCTCATCTTGTCACCACTCTTACCACAACTAAAGCAACTATCCGTACTAGCTAAGGATTTACCATCATGCTTCCTTCCACACCTAGCAAGAGTAGACAAAGAAGATCCACAACCATTTCCACCTTGAGGCTTATGGTTAGACACCCTATCTTTGTTGAAATTTGGAGCCAGAGCATTAGAAGAACCTTGACCAGAAAACAATTGTTTGAATCTAGAACGACCATGTTCATCATACCTCAAGTGTGAAAATTCACCATCACCGATCTTTGCCATCTTGGACTCCGTATACTTTTCATTAAGCTTCTTCTGTTCAATCTGTTGGACATGAGTCATTAAATGGGAAATACCTATTTTCTTAATGAGCATGGTGGTATGCCATTCTTTAAACCCCATTTTGGATATACTTGAAAGAAACTTACTCTTTCTTTCCCTAGAAATGACAACCATTGGAGGGGTATATTTGGAAAATTGTGTTAATTTAAAAGCATACTCCTTCACACTCATACTTCTTTGATGAAGTTAAAGAAATCAAACACTTTTTCCTCTCTAATCTCAAGGTGAAAGAACCTTTTAAGAAAAGCAACCTCAAAGTTTACCTAATCATGAGGACCGGCATCAACTGCCCTCTCCTCCTTCCGTTGGCTGAACTAGACTTCAGAGACACCCTTAAGTTGATAAGCATCCAATTCCACCTTTTCCACAATCATCAGTTGATGAGACAGGGATTTCCACACATTTAGGGATTGATCTTCAATGATTTAGTATCCTCAATGTTGATTTTATGCTCTAAAATGATGTTAATATGCTAATTTGTAGAAAGAGGGCAAATGAGCAAGGCAAGGATGTTACTAGGTAAAACAGAGCGATAAAGCTGAAGAAACTGAAGAAAAATAAGGTTGGCACACGCCAAAGCCACTCGGTGAATCGCCGAGTATTCCTTCAGCTTCTCAAAAGTTCAAGCAGGCCAGCCCATGGACAAGATCAAATTGGCGATAAAAATGGCAGTTCGGTGTATCACCAAAATGCTCGGTGATGACGATTTAGCCCGATTAGAATTACAAAGTAATGGGTGAAAGGCCAAGCCAAAAAGGCGAGAAGGGGAGCACTTGGCTCATCGCCGAAAAGGTCGGTGAGCCCGACCTCGATCACCTAAAGTTACAACAAAGAAAGGGTAAAAATCCAAGCCAAGAAGGTGATGGAAAGGAGCACTTGGTGCATCGCTGACCTGGTCGGCGAAGCCCAACTTATTTTCCGAGTGGTTCCAAAGCTGAAATTCTAGGAATGTATAAATGCAATATTCTGGAAAAAAATGGAGTTCTAGAGATTTTGATAGTTCCCGCATTGTCCAGTTCTAGGTTTTTTGTTCCCTAACACTCTAAACATTGTTCTTTAACTTTTTCAGTAGAGATTTAGGGTTTATTAATTTTTAATTCAATTTGAGAATTCTTGAAATCTTGTGGATTGTTGTCCAAGATGACGGAAGATATAGTTGGTAACGATTTCTTACTCTTTATTATGTGTGGCTAAAACCCCCATTCTTGGGGGGGTGATTATGTGATTGAATGCTTCAATTAGCTTATGGGTATTAGGATTTACTGATTTGATTGTTGAATTGAAGTGGTTCAATTGATAGTTGAGTTTTAATTGATGAATTGTAGTTGCAAATACAATTCTAACCTAACATTCTAAGTTTGCTTAAGAAAGAAGTTTTAGAGTTAAAACAATTAATTGATTATTGTAGTGATTGGGTTATTGTGGATTTAGCTTGAGAAAGTGGGTCTAAATTCAATCTTAATAATCTAGCTTGAAAAAGTAGATTGATTGAGGTATTGGGTTTTTTATATGTATTATGCTTGTCGAGGTTCGAGAGAACTAGCTTGATTCGTGATAGTTAATTGAGAAATGGATGTTGAACCTAAAGCCTAGCCTACCCACTAAGATTCAACTATTTCTAGTAAATAATAATCATCCATTTAGTGAAAATGGCCTTCAATTGATCACACTCCCAAGGATCCCTCTGTACTTCTTTATTCTCTGTTGTTCGTAGTTGTTAACTCTTCACTCAACCCCCCTCCCCCATTTGACATTAATTGCAAACCTCTTGCCATTTACTTTATTGTCTCGAAAATGTCTACACCAACAAGTGATTAGAACACCATTTTATTTTGTAATTGAATTCTTTATCGTATCACTCCCTGTGGGATCGACCCTAAATCTTAGTTGGGTTTATACTTGATTGCGATCGTCTACACTTAGAATTGGATGAAGTGTAGTTGAGCGTAATAAAAAATGGCACCGCTGCTAGGGAGTGGTGTTTAGAATTCTTTTAGTGATGTTTAGTTGTGAACTAATTTTGTTGTAGTTGAATTACCTTATTTTTGTGCTTTGTTGGCTGATCTTAAATAAGTGAAGAGATGAGTGTTAACGGGAGCAATGCTAGCCAACTTGGGCACAATGATGACATTGGTAACTTGCACGATGTGAATGAAGATCTTTTGGGAAGTGCGAATACTATTACATTGCCTTCGGTTGTAGGCAATATGGTGTTTCATGTGACTAGCACTATGTTGCAGTTGCTGCAAATGAAGGGTCTATTTAGAGGGCTAGCTACTGAGGATCCGAATGACCACATCCGAAACTTTGTGGATATGTGTTAGCCATTTTCTTTCAAGAACATCACTCAGGAATCAGTCCGACTTCGTTTGTTTCCCTTTTCCCTAATGGGGGAGGCAACGAAGTGGTTGGTTGATTTACCAATGGATTGAATCACTACTTGGGAGGAGCTCACTTATGCGTTTTATGTAAGGTTTTTCCCTCCCTCGAAGATGGTGAAGTTGAGAGATAATATTCAGAAATTTCAGCGAGTGGATGGTGAACCAATTCATGAGATATGGTTGAGGTTTCAGAAGTTTTTGCTCCTATGTCCAACTTATTGACTCCCAAGTAATGTGTTGTTACAATATTTCTACCAGAGCGTCGACTCAATCAACAAAGGTGTGGCGGGCCAGCTTGTTCGAGGAGGAATCACGCAATAAATGTTCGATATAACATTTACTTTTCTTGATGAGATGACAAAAATCAATCACGCTTGGTACACTAGAGAAGATCAAGTGTCCCATTTAAACTTTGGGATGACAAAAGAGCAATTGGAGAAGAACCAAGAGCAAGATGAAAATATGGCCAAGATGATGTCCCAGAAGAATTTATTAACACAACATGTCATGGGGGGTATTCATGACAACAAAGAGGCATAAAAGGCATCAAGACTAAAGGAGGTTTGTTGCCTAGGCTTTTTAAAAGCGGGTGGGAATCAAGGTTGGAACAAATTTAGTGAGGATGGGTGGATAAGCTACAATCGAGATTGGGCTGACTAAAATAACTTTTGGAGGATAGAAGACGACTATGATGCTTACTACATGCACATGGGTGATTGCCCAAGATCTAAGGACAGTTCTGAAAGCTTTTGGGTGGATGATTTGTTATCCCGCATTCTAAACAAGGTGGAAGGATCCGACGAAATGCTGAAAGAAATGAAGGCGACTTCTCATCCTTGAATAATAAAGTAAACTCGCACTCAGATTCTATCAAGCAACTTAAATATCAAATGAGTCAACTTTCAGTCAAATTTGAATCCAAGCCACAAGAGAAGTATGCAACTAATATGATGATGAATTCAAAGGTTAATCATGATAAATTCTTGGCGGTGTTGACTCGGAGTGGGAAATCAATATGTGGCAATGTGAAAGTGAATGGTGAGGCAACCACTAGTAAAAAAGGAGATGAGGCCGTTGGTTTAGAGGAATCTAACCATGCACCGGAAAATGACATACTCAAAGAGGTTGAGGAATGTCCGAAACAACTCACCACCAAGGACTTGAAAACATCTCATGATGAGGTTGCCTCTTCTTCAAAGCCGATTAAACCGTTGCCCAAAGTAAGTCCGCCATTCCCTCAAAGACTAAAAAAACGAGATGAAAATGCAAAGTTCCAAAAATTTCTCTCTGTATTCAAGACTATGTCTATCAATCTTCCCTTAGTGAAAGCGTTGTTGGAAATGCCGAGCTATGCAAAGTTCATGAAAATGTTAGGCACCAAGAAAAGGAGTATGGATTTAGAAATGGTGGAGGTGTCTCATAGTTGTAGTGCTATCATGACAAGCAATGTGATTATCAAGAAAGTCGATCTGGGGGCATTTACTATCCCTGTACTATTGGGATGCTTCAGTTTGCCAAAGCTTTGTTTGACTTGAGGGCAAGTATTAACTTGATGTCGTATTCCATTTTCAAAAAACTTGGGTTAGACGAACCTAAATCCATAACAATGCGTCTTCTCATGGCTGATCGATCTATTAAGCATCCAATTGACATACTTTATGATATCTTGGTGAAAGTGGATAGGTTCATTTTTCAGCCAACTTTGTTATTTTGGATTGTGAGATTGATGTTGAGGTGCCTATTCTATAAAGTAGACCATTTTTGGCTACCAGAAGAGCCCTTATGGATGTTGAAAGTGGTGAATTGAAATTTTGGGTAAATGTTGAGAAGGTTACTTTTAATATGTGCAAATCGATGAAGTAACCAAGTGACATTCAAGTAGTTTCAACCCTTTATGTGATTAATGAGGTAGTGGCTAGTGTAAGTGAGGTGTTTTGTATGGGGGAACCTCTCACCTCCGTCCTTTCAAATTATGACGATGAGGAAGTTCAAGGTTATGATGAAGTTGTGGCTTCTCTATCAGATTTAGGTTCTTACTCTAATAATACAATGAAGCTTGACATTGATCTTAAAAATTGAGAAATTCCCCCCGCCAAACCATCCATCAAAGAGTCACCAAAGCTTGAGTTGAAAGTGCTTCAATCCCACCTTCGGTATGTATTTTTGGGGGTAAGTAACACCTTGCCCATCATCATTGCTGCAGATTTGCTTGAGTGGCAAGTAAAATTACTTGTTAATGTATTGAAACGATACATTAAATCTATTGGATGGATAATTTCTGATATTGTGGGGATTCCCCCCGGAATTTACACTCGTAAAATACAATTTGATTGTGAATGTAAACTAAGAGTTGAGCATCGAAGGAGGCTAAGCCCATAGATGCAAGAAGTGGTGAAGAAGGAAATCATCAAGTGGCTCGATGCAGGTGTGGTATACCCCATTGCAGATAGCAAATGGGTGAGACCCGTGCAATGTGTGCCAAAAAAAGGAGGAATTACGGTAGTTCCAAATGGAAAAGGGGAACTTGTGCTTATAAAACCGGTCACTGGGTGGCGGGTATGCACAGACTACTAGAACTTGAATGCATGGACTGAGAAAGACCATTTTCCTATGTCATTTATGGACCAAATAATTGATAGGCTTATGGAGCATGGACGTTATTGCTTTTTAGATGGTTATTTTCGGTACAACTAGATTTCCATTGTGCCGGAAGATCAAGAAAAGACTACTTTTACGTGTCCCTATGGAACTTTTTCTTTCAAGAGAATGCCTTTTGGGTTATGCAATGCTCTGACAACATTTCAATGATGTATGCTTTCTTTTTTTTGCAGATATGGTTGAAGACTCAATGAAGGTCTTTATGGATGATTTTTCAATTGTTGGTGATTCATTTGAAGCATCTCTTGAACACCTTGGGCAGGTACTACAAAGGTGTGTGGAAACCAATCTTTGTTCTAAATTGGGAGAAGTTTCATTTCATGGTGAAAAAGGGCATTGTTTTGGGGCATAAAATTTCACAAGAATGAATTCAAGTGTATCAGGCTAAAGTCGAAGTCATTTCTAAACTACCTCCTCCTATTTCGGTAAAAGGTGTCCAGAGTTTTCTAGGCCATGCGGGTTTCTACATGTGATTTATAGAGGGATTTTCCAAGGTAGCTTACCCTCTTTGTAAATTTCTAGAGAAGGAATGGATCTTCAACTTTGATAAGGCTTTCCTAAAAGCATTTTTGCGCTTGAAATAAAAACTAGTGTCAGCCCGGATCATTACTGCATCGAATTGGAGTATTCTGTTCTAACTCATGTGTGATGCTAGTGGTGTTGCTTTGGGGTTATTCTTGGTTAAGAAAAAGGCAAACTATGTCACCTAGTTTATTATGACAGTAAGACCTTGAATGTAGCTCAAAAGAATTATACTTTCAAAGAGTAAGAATTGCTAGCAGTGGTGTATGCGTTTGAGAAATTTTGAGCGTATTTGTTGGGAACTATAGTGGTGGTGCACAAGGATCATGGTGCCATTAGATATTTGATGGCTAAGAAAGATGCAAAGCCAAGATTGATCCGGTGGGTGTTGTTGTTGCAAGAGTTTGATTTCAAGGTAAAAGATCAAAAGGGGTGTGAGAACCAAGTAGCGGATCCCCTGTCTAGGCTAGAAACCAATATAGTTGATCTCGGTGAAAGGGACATTAAGGCAGAATTTCCCAACGAAACAGTGATGAGAATAACCCATGGCAACTCACCTTGGTACACTAATTTCGCTAACTATGTAGTGTGTAGGATTATGCCCGAGGGTGTGAATTTTTATCAATTAAAGAAGTTCTTGTTTGATGTAAAGAGGTACTTCTGGGAGGAACGACACCTATTTCGAGAATGCACAGATCACATAATTAGAAGGTGCGTACCGGAGGTGGAAGTAAATGCAATTCTCAATGCGTGCCACGCTTCGCCGATTGGTGGTCATCATAGCGATGTGCGTACAGCCGCCAAAGTGCTCCAATGTGGCTACTATTGGCCATCACTATACCAAGATGCTCATGTTCTCGTTAAATAGTGTTTTAATTCCAAAAGAAAGGAGAAGTATGAGGAAAGCATAAGTTACCTCTTAATACCATCCTAGAGGTTGAACTTTTTGATGTTTGGGGAATCGACTTCATGGGTCCGTTTGTGAGCTCTTTCTAAAACAACTACATCTTGGTGGCAATTGATTATGTTTCAAAATGGGTAGAAGCTGTAGCTTTGCCCAATAATGAAGGAAAGAGTGTTGTGCAATTCTTAAAGCGATACATCTTTGAAAGGTTTGGTACCCCGTGTGCTATTATCAGTGATGGAGGGTCCCATTTTTGCAACCAGTTTGCTTCGTTGTTGAGAAAATACAGAGTGCAGCATAAAGTTGCAAACCCCTACCATCCACAAACAAGTGTCCAAGTTGAAGTATCATCGAGAAATCTAGAGTATTTTGACAAAAAATAGTCAATGCAAATTGGACTTATTAGTCTCGAAAGTTGGATGATATTCTTTGGGCGTACCGCACCACTTTCAAGACTCCAATTGGCATGTCACCATACCAATTGGTATTTGAAAACTCTTGTCACCCGCTAATCGAGCTTGAAAAATAGGCACTATGGGCATTAAAGGCGCTAAACTTGAATTGGTGGGGGGAGGGGGGGGGGTTTTCGAAAGGCAGAGTCAACCAATTCCATGAAATGAATGAGTTTCAGTTGAGGGCATATGAAAGTTCAGCCCTTTATAAGGAGAATGAAGAAATTTCATGATGCAAAGATCCTTCGACGAGAGTTCAAAGTTGGCGATCTTGTTTTGCTTTATAACTCTCGTTTGAGACTCTTTCTAGGTAAATTCAAATCAAAATGGTCAGGCCCATTCAAAATCACTCGAGTGTTCACAAATGGGGAAATTGAGGTTGAAAGCAAAGAAGGTTCGGCATTCAAAGTAAATGGGCAATGCTTGAAGCTCTACTTTGGAGAATAGTTTGATGTTTTGGTAATTGAAGTGGTGTATTTGGAAGATGCGTGAGAGCATTTCCATGTCTTGTCATGACGTTAAATAAGGCGCTTCTTGGTAGGCAACCTAAGTTTTAGTTGTTTTTAAATAATGTTTGTTGAATATGTAGGTCAAAATCCTCATTTCAGACATAACAATAATTCGGCGAGATGTTTGACTTTTTGGCGCACCGTCGAACCAGTCGGTGAGCCTGACTGAGAGCACCCTTTTGCTTCAACTGGCAGAAAAACTTATTCTGGAAATTTCGGCGAGCGACATGAACCTTTGGCGAACCGTAGAACCAGCTGGCGAGCCCGACTAAGCTCGCCTTTTTGGTCAATTTGGCAAACTACCTTTCTTGAAAATTCAGTGAGCCTGTGCCAGCTTGGTGATTCGCTGAATGGTTTGGTGCTCCTGGCACCTACTTGCTGATTGAGCGTGAAGTGAAGAGTCTTCCTACTTTAATCTTTTCATTCAACTGTCCATACTTGCTTGTCCTATTAGCTACATTCATTATATTTGCATTGAGAACAATGTTAGATTTTGTTTGGTGAGGTGGTATCTTCGCACCTAACCTCTTAGGTTGGATTTATCATGTTTTGGATGCCTATCTTTGTGACTGATGGTTTTTAATGTGGTTGTTCTTTTGCATATTTGAGTGTCGATTAGTACCAATACCAATGACTTAAATAGTGCTCTTGGTTTAACGATATGTTTGTGCGATTCCAATGAGGCAAATTTGAGTTGCATGAGTCATGTGTGAACTCTTATCATCTCATTGTGACTGGTCGATTGTTGAAATGAATCTTGGGATGATCGTTGCACGCGGGCTAAATTCGTAGAATCTTGATTGATGATTGTGTTGAATGCCATGTGTGGTGAGATTGTTTCAAAATTTGTGCTTGGTAATAACTAGAGCGTGACTCGTTGGTCCAATCAACTAATGTATGTGAATGATAGATATTATCTTAGGCACAATTTTTTGGAGTGTAAACCAAATTGCTATTATACCTAGCTTGGCACCATTTGAGTCTAACCTTTTCTTTGGATGAAACATGAACACACTTGACCTCTTTCCCCATCACTTAAAACCTTCATAAGCATTGGTCCGTTTGAATAGGCAACTTAGGCCAAAAGCCTATGTTGGGGGTGTGGTGAAAAATGAGGAAAGTCAAGAAGTTTGTGAAAAATCTGCCCTTGATGGATTGTGTTGAAAAAGATGGAACCCCTCCATAAAAAAAAGAGAGAAGAAAAGGAAAATAAGAAAAAGATTGAAAAAGAATGTCGCAATGAATAAAATAAATGGGGTATCCAATGAGGCATGCTTAAAAGAACTTAGGGTGGATTGCGAAAATAGAAAAAAGTGAAAGAAAAGGAAAAAAAAAGTGGAATGCAATCCATTCTTAATGAAGGTGGAATTCAATAAGCCAAAATGATCATAACTTTACCCTCAACCCCGTTTCAAGCCTTGAAAGACCTTAGTGATCTTGATTGAGCTTAATGTCATGTTGATTGGAAAATACGGGCAAACCTATGGGTAGAATCATGCATGTGTTTATCTTTGAGAGTGTGAGAGTTGATGTTGATTCCTTAATTCTTAAATTTTGATGAGCTTTATGTGGGCATGGAAACATTCTTGATGTGAGGGCATTCAAATACTTTGGTTGAGCTTCAATTTGCAATTGAAGCAAGCATTGTGAGCTTGAATTCTATTTGATGATGGCTAGTCACAGTTTGAAACTTGTAGTGCACAATTGAACATTGCATGGGTAGATTGAGCCTCGCGTGCATTCATGTTGAGTCTTGAGTAGCACTATTTGTAGACATCTCTGTTCAACTGATTGATCTTGTGTTTTACTTGAGGACAAACAAAGTTTAAGTTGGGATGTTGATGAGTCGGGGATTTTGACTAATTTAGTGCTTGATATTAACAGTTTTAGTGTCCTCAATGTTGATTTTATGCTTTAAATAGATGTTAATATGCTAATATGCATCAAGGAAGGAAAATGAGAAAATCCACGACCTTAACAGGCAAAAAGGACCGAAAAACTAAAGAAAAACAAGGTTGGGACTCGGCGAAGCCACTCGATAAATCGCCGAGTAGACCTTCAGCTCGCCAAAGTTATAGCAGGCCAGCCCACGGACAAGTTCAACTTGGCTATAAAAAGGGTAATTTGACGTATCGCCAAAATACTCGGTGATGACCATTTAGCCCGCCTAAAGTTACAGAGTAAAGGGTGAAAAGGCAAGCCAAAAAGGTGAGAATGGGAGCACTTGGCGCATTGCCGAACAGGTCAGCGAGCCCGACCTCCATTGCCTAAAGTTACAACAAAGAAAGGGTAAAAGGCCAAGGCAAGAAGGCGATGGAAAGGAGCACTCGGCACATCGCCGACCTAGTTGGCCAAGCCCAACTTATTTCGCCGAGTGGTTCCGAAGCTGAAATTCTAGGAACGTATTAATGCAATTTTCAAAAGAAAAAGAAGGAGCTCTGGAGTTTTTGAGAGTTCCCACATTGTCGAGTTCTAGTTTTTTTTATCCCTAATATTTTAAACATTGTTCTTTAACTTTTTGAGTAGAGATTCAGGGTTTATTTGATTTTGAATTCAATTTGAGCATTTTTAAAGACCAACATTATTGCCCAAGCTTATCGAAAACATAGTTGGTAGCGATTTCTTGCTCTTTATTATGTGTGGCTAAAACCCCCATTCTTGGGGGTGTGATTATATGATTGAATGCTTCAATTAGCTTATGAGTGTTAGGGATTTACTGATTTGATTGTTGATTTGAAGTGGGTTCAATTGATACTTGAGTTTTAATTGATGAATTGTAGTTGCAAATACAATTATAGCCTAGCATTTTAGGCTTGTTTGAGAAAAAAGATTTAGATTTAAAACTATTAATTGATGATTGTAGTGATTGGGGTATTGTGGATTTAGCTTGAGAAAGTGGGTCTAAATTCAATCCTAGTAATCTAGCTTGAAAAAGTATATTGATTCAAGTATTGGATTGTTTGTATGTGTTATGCTTGTCAAGGTTCGAGAGAACTCACTTGATTCGTGATAGTTTATTGAGAAATGAATATTGCACCTAAAGCTTAGACTACCCACTAAGATTCAACGATTTCTAGTAAATAATAATCACCCATTTAACGAAATTGGCATTCAATTGATCACACTCCCAAGGATCCCTCTCTATTTGTTTATTCTTGGTTGTTTGTAGTTGTTAACTGTTCACTCAAAACCCCCCATTTGACATTAATTGTCAACCCCTTTCCATTTACTTTATGGTTTTGAAAATGTCTACACCTACAACCGATTTGAACACCATTTTACTTCATAATTGAATTCTTTACCATATCATTCCCTGTGGGATCGACCCCAACTCTTAGTTGAGTTTATACTTGATTGCGACCGCCTACACTTAGAATTGGATGAAGTGTAGTTGAACGTTATCATCACTCCCAGGATCATCAAACCCTTATACACCTCATCAACGAACTCTTGAGGATCTTCCTCAACCTTGGAATCATTAAATTTCGGGGGATTCATTCCAGTGAAGTCCCTAAGTCTAGTTTCCACCATAGCTATATTTGTGCTCACAGGAGAATTAGACTCTCTATTGTCATGGGACGTTTTTGCTTGGTCCATGATGGCTTGAGCCAATACTTGGAAAGCGGCTTGGAACCCCACATTAGTCACTTGTTCGGCCAACGGGTTGATCACTACTTAAGGAGCTTCTTGTTCCACATTCTCACTCGCATTCCTTCTAACATATGCTCTTCGAGGGGTAATATCCTGAAAAATGATCGAATAAGGATTAGAAGAGAGACATATAGAGTTACACTCTATCGCACGCTTTAGAATGATGAAAGAAGTGGAATTTCTAATACATCTGGCAGCCTTCTATTCATAAGTGTGGTGTGCTTCATAGTCATGTACAAGACTCTACTTAACAAGACTTTTGAGACATCTTAGGACCTTTCTAAACTTAGTGTTGTGAATACAATGTTTGTCACAACCCAAAGTATACCTTAGGCATAATATGGCATATAGAACCCAAAAAACCCTTACATAAGCCACACATACATCATACAATATAATAGAGATAAAGATTTCAAATGAACCATTCTCATATTATAAAAGCGTTTGACAAAGCTAAAGTCCAACATAGTCTCCACATGCCATCTATTACATAAAAAAGAAGTGGTTGGGATGTAACCCAACAATACGTACAAAGCATGAAATTGAAATAACGAAATGCTATAAAAGTGTCTTTGTTCTCGAAACACGAGGACTCACTAATTCTCGAGTTGAAAAGGGACATCAACTAGCCACAAGTATATGAGGTAGGAGCGTCGGACCATACATAAGTGAAAAAATATAGGTACAACTATGATTTAGTACATGGAATTTACTAAGTATGATCGCAATAGACAAACAATAGAAGAAATAAAACCACATCATTACTACATAACGGGAGTAATGGAACAACGAAAATATTTAATATTAATAAATACAGGACAAGAAGAAAACTATATTACAAGAGAATTAGTGACGGAAGATGAAATAATAACTACTGAACAATCATGC
>JAJOOF010006497.1:0-13273 GCA_029582545.1 Solanum lignicaule
CCAAGCGAACCCTCATCCTGGCTGACTACAAGCGAAAGACTAACTCAAGCATACAAAAGCATAAAACTGAATTACAATGCAAAGATTTTCTCAAAATGAATAACTTAGAATATTCAACTAGCCAAAAATAGGCAACTCAAGTCTTTAAAACATTTAATAAGATAAATGAAACACACTTCTCAAACTCTACTGTCTATCTATTAAGCCTCTAACTAATAAAGATGGAAGTCGAGAAAAGACCCACGGCATCCTAACAACTGATATAACTGAAAGTGAATGAAAACCGCCGGAGGCAATGAGGCTCACCATAGCTAACTCGAACTGCATGCGATATCAACGAAGTGCATGTTGATGATCCTGAATACCTATATCTGCATCATGAAACAATGCAGGCCAAATGGCTCAGTACATGGAATGTACGAGCATGTTAGGGTAATTCTAAAACACATAAACATAAGCTTGAACTTGATACAAAGGAAACATACTTACATCTTCTCGACTCACTCAACTAAACTTAACTCAAGAATAAGATACTCAACTCAAGGATAAGATATTCAATTCAGTGAAATAAGACTCGACTCAACAATAAGATATTCATCTCAGTGAAATAAGGCTCAACTCTATAATAAGATATTCAACTCAGTGAAGCAAGGCTCAACTCAATAATGAGACACTCAACTCTAGGTTCTCAAACTCTGGATACTCAACTCAATATAAAGCAATAATAAGAGATGCAATATATGGGAAACTTTTAAAACGGTAGAAAGCAACTCAATGAATTTAAGAATACAATATACTCAGTTTGTATGTAAGGATACAAAATAAACTCTGTTTGTATATGAAAATACAAAAAATATCTCTGTGGGAGTTTCTCTAACCGACAACCATAACTATGAGCTATGTGATGATACAGTTTGCCTCATGCTTCCAGGGTCGTCATATACCTTGCCGGGGGTATAGAACCTAACTACTAAGTGGATCCACTAGTGTATGTTAAAAAGCACTAAGAAATCATCTAAAAAGTATGACTCTTTTATACCTAAGTTGCCTATATGGTTTATAGGGGCTGTGAGTTGTCTGAACTCTCCCTATATCGGTGCTCAATACTACTTCCAAAAATGTAACTAGCTCATTTGTTTAAAAACATACCTCTTTCTGTCATTTGAGATAATTGCTCAAAAACTAGCCCAAAGGCTCTCTTGGAAATCAGTGTTTTCTCTCTAGATTAAATGTGAAAACATTTACTCTTTACTGAAAACTAGCTCAAAGTCTCTTTTGGAAATAAGTCTTTCCTTTCTTGATTAAATGTGAAAACGTTTACTCTTTGGGAATACATAGTCCTCATATACTCTTTTTAAGAAATGAACTTCACTCTTTACTCAACTCAATTCTCAAGTCTTTAAAACAAGTTTTAAAGCATTTTGTAAGAAGGCTTCTTAAAATAGGGTTCATGCCGAATTATGGACGTGAACGACTTAATTCAAGATTTTTAACAACCATAGATATAACTCAATACTCGGAATTCAAGAACTTCAATGATACTACTCATTTCAATAATGCTAGACTCAAAGAGTTCATGCGGAATTATGAGCATGAACTACTCAACTTATGGACTCAAAGGTACTTCTCATCTCAAGACTGCTCGACTTATAGGGTTCATGCGGAGTTATGGGCTAGAACTACTCAACTCAAGGAATTCATGGGTAACATGTAATAGTCCCATGATTAGGAATATAATCTCAAAAGGATTATGAACTCAATACTCAAGACTTATAACTTAAAGATACTACTCCTCTCTAAGATACTAAAATTATGGAGTTCATGCAGAAATTTATAGACAAGAATGACTCGACTCGAGGGTCTTCACAACAATATGGAACTCATGTATACGACTCTTCTCATTCTCATACTTGCTTCCTCAAAACTTAGCTCAAATTGATAGTTGATCTCAAAGGATTCACAATTGAACTCAAAGACTTTCTTAAACTCTACTCTTAACTCTCTTGAATGTAAATTATGAATTCAAGAGTTATGGTTCATGATATGAAGGATCTCGTGATGATAAAGTAGACTCATGAATACATTCTCCACACTCTCATATTCACATGCTCGAGTCTTGAAACAAGTTAGAAGAAATTGTAGAAGACTCCTCAAAAAGCCTCAAAGGGACTTTCTCAAAAATGTTTGAAAGAACTCTCAAGATTTAACTCTTAGATCTACCTTGAATTTGAATTATGAATTCAAGGTTATGATTTGTGATAGGAAGGATATCGTAATGATTAAATGAGTTTTAGATAGTTAATCATGAGAAATGGTTGAAAAACACTGCCTGGGGAGCAAGTTTGCAATGCCGAGATAAATTATAATGTTTGGTCGAAATAATTTTTGAGGTAGAGGGGTCCGCGATCTCTCCGCGACCCAGAGAGAAGAAAGTTCACTTCTGAGGAACAGGTCCGTGACGCGGACCTGGTACCTATTTTCTGTCCGACTTTTTTTCCTCGTTTTCTAACCCCAGTTCGCCTAAATTTGATTCATTTCTCAATTTTTATTTAGATTCAGATACCCAGTACATGTACACAAGAATCTAATCAATTACAACTTTAAATTCGACACGATTTCCTCAATAATCATCAATCTCATCTAAACTCAAGAACGAAAGCCAATTTCAAGAACACAATTCAAGAACACCAAACTTTCAACTTTCTAGAATGAATTTCGCTGAAATTAACATGATTGGCGTGTGGCTGAACAAACCCAACACTATGGAAGCTTACATACCTCTTAGGGATCAAATCCATGGTGAGAATCCGCAACGAAACTCAAAAATCTCGACGAACGCTTTGATCCTCTCCTCTTTTCTCTTTTTTTTCTTCTTTTCTCTTCTTGAACTCTCAACTAAAATCCTAGGCGTATACTAGGATTATAAAACTGAACCTAATCAGATTAGACCCCGAAAACCTTACTAAAAATGAAATAAATCTGATTGGGTAAGGAAAAGACCAAAATACCCCTCACTATTTTCGGGTAGCTTTTCTTAATTGAACAACCTGACTTCAAAAAGGCATATCTCACTCATACGAGCTCGAAATTTAGCAAATTCTGTGGCGTTGGAAAGATAATTCAAAGACCTTTCATTTGATATTTTATTGGCCACCTAACTCAGTATGTACTGAGAGTTATGGTCATTAGAAGTTGACCCAAATCTTAGAAGAACTTAGGAATGACTGAATGAACTCTCTTTAGTTCTTCTTGGAACTCAAGGTGCTACATCTAGTTACCTTAATACTTAAGAAATTTTAAATTCCTTGGTAAAATCCTACTCACAATAAAGGATTGTTTGAGTCTTAGTTCAAAAATAATTTCTGGGGTGTTACAAGAAGTGAAAACGATGTCAATGACACATATCATTACAGTGGCATCTGTCGCTCAAGAGCAGACTAACATGATGTACAACTGATAGGTTGTTCTAGAAGTAAAGCGTTAGAAAAAATGGGATGACTGGATTGTCCAAGACTACCACACTTATTTATTAAATTTTAATTATTTGTTTGATAATTTCTTGTTTTACTTTTAAATTATTTTAAAAAAAAACATTTTATTATACTTAAGTTGTTGTATTTTTTTTGTTTAATTTTCATTTTTAATACCTTTATTTAATGTGATTCTATGTAATTTCTCATAATGTTATTTTTTTCTCTTGTTTATATTTATTTATCTTCATTTTGTTTGGCTATAATATTACTTTAATATTTTAAAACAACATTTCTTAATCATAAAAGAGATTGAGTCACCTACAAGTTTCTCTATGATGAGTGATGTTATTAATCATGATTTTTTCTTGTGATTGCACCTATAGTTAAATTTAACTTATATTGAATGTTGTTAGAATTGATCGATTGCTTTTATCAAATATTTGAACAATGTCATGAAATTATAACTCTAAATATTAATATTTTGTCAATATATCGTCTATGATGTTCTCATAAAATATGTGCATATTAAAATTTTACTTATTAATTTAAGAGAAAAGACATAAAGTCACCACTGAAGTTATCCCGAATTTTCAAAAAGACACCTTAACTTTGAAAGTGTTCTATCACCCCACAAAAGTTTTTAATATCTTTGTAAAAGGGCCATTTTGACCCATTCCTTCGTCTAGGACAATGCGCGTGATGCTCACTCTTTTCAATCCGTTCAACCTGACCTGATTCTTTTCAAAAATAGATTTTTTTTCTTTTGTTATTTCTCAGCTTTCCCAAGTCTGCGTTTCTCGTGGTCTCTCTTGGTGAAACTATAGTGCTAATCGTCTCCTTGTTGACGTTTCTTGGTCAATATTCTTAGACGAACAAGGAATTGAAGGTCTAATAGGTTAGGGTTTTCTTATATTATATGATAAAGAAATTTTTTTCTTTCTATTTTTATGATTTTAAGGATTATTATAGTGTAAAGAGTCTTGGACTCGACCTATTATAGTTTCCATTATTAGGATTGTATAGTGTTTCGTTGTGTTATTGAATAATTTATATTGTTAGGTGATGTTTGCATAATCAAGACACAACTTCCAATTCAAGTGTCTACGATCGTACGATAGTAAAGTAACCCAACCAAGGGCTGGGGTCGAGTCCCAAGGGAGTGGACTAGAGAATTAATAGAAAAATAAAATTAAGTTTTAATTAGTCATAGCTAAAAACATTATCGAATACAAACATACTAAATCTAAGGGGTGACACAAAAGTGTCAATTAACAATGGGGGTTTGTAACAAGTAAGCAAAAATCAACGAAAATTCAAAGAGTACTAATCAAGGAGATGAGATTCTTGGGATGTGATAAGAATACGGGTTAAACTAGACCATTGGGTACATGCTTTTGATAGTAAATTCGTTGAATATTTGTGACTAGGCTAGACCATAGTGGGGGTAAATTCTCTCTCGAGCAACTTACCCCGAATCAACTCGGTTTCTTTCGAACACCGACTTGCCGCATGAAGAACAACCTCGGCCTTATCCCACTCATTCTCTCGAGCTGAGTGTGTGGGAGAAGGACTAGGGTTCACTCTCTCGAGTTGAACGTCATGTCGACCTAATCCCACCGGCCATCAATTTAGTAGTCTTAATTTTACGACATCTCTCTCGAGCAAGCTAAAAACACAAAAGTGAAATCACATTTGGAACTACAATTTCATTAAGTTCCAACACAACTACTAAACGAACTCACATTTAAACAATGATTAAGCTATCAACAAGCAAGACCCAACAGTTAACTTAACCCATATTCACAAAATCACACCCCAATAATTGGGGTTTTAGCTAGACATGCATAAGAGATAGAAATTCATACCAATATGAGTTTGCATTAAAATGGGTATGAAGATTTAAGTCTCAAAACAAGTCAAGAGTGAAGAATCCACAAGACCCATAACCCTCATGAAATGTGGTGCTCACAATACTTCCTTTCCTTTTCTTTCATCATTCTCTTTAGTACTCATAAGTCATCCTATTATTCCTTTTCCATGGATTGTTTGGGAACCCCATTTCGTTTGTACTTTATTACACAACTTTCTTTTCCATTCTTTTTCTTTTTCTTTTCTCTCTCTTTTTATTTATTTATGGAGGGGTTCCATTTTTCTAAAAACCATGGGTAAGAGGGACTTTTTTGCACTTCTTGATTTGCCTTCTCTATTCACCACACCCCAAACTTAGGCTTTTGACCTAAGTTGGCTATTCAAACTAACCACAACTTCATGAGGGTTATGGGTAATGGATAAAGAAAGATCTAGTTTTCATCAAGCTTCTTTCAAAGAAGAGCAAGGCTCAAGGGGTGTTCAAAAGAGGTTCACACATGCTCACAAGGTAGGCCACAAAGAGGTATCTATCAAATTGGCTCACATTCTTCAAAGTTGCCTAAGATCATATCAAGAGATAGCCTTACATAGTCGATTGGACCAACGGGGAAAATTTTAGGTGTATTCATGCATGGTTCACAGTATGCTCATCACACAAGGCATCGACACTAAAGTCAAACAAGACTCCACTCTTTCGCTAGTGTGCAACGGTCATCACAAGAGAATCAAATTTGATACATGGCTAATCACAACGAGATGCAAAGAGATCATATATTGTTTATGCAACTTCATTTTGCCTCATCGTAGCCGCACATTCATGTTCGTTTGATCATGAGCACTATTCAAGACATCGGTATTGATCGAAACCGAGACTTAAATTTTGCAAAAAAACAGCCACATTCAACACACGAGAGGTGGCAAAATTTTTTGAAAGGGTCAAAATTATTTTGCAATTTAAAACAAAAGGAGCCACAAACTCAAACATCCACAAAAACAGTATTAACACAACATTATAGCTCACAACCCAAATACTCAAACAAAAACACGATTCACGAGTGGCACACAAAGGTGGGACTCACCACACCACAATAAAAAAATATTTGTCCTCAAATGCAAGAAGCTTAGGGTTTGGAAACCAACCTTTGGTGCCGATTAAGATGCAATTGAGATGCTAGGCGGCAATGCAATCCAACTCCGAGCACAACTCAATAAGAGACATACAATATAGACGCGGAGATATAAAAGTAGAGATGCAGGTGTGAGTTAGAAGAATGAACAGTGAGGGAGATTTAAAGAGTTTAAGCAATTTAAACCTTTGATTTTAAAGACCGTCCAGTTTTTGCCCATTCGGTGACATTAGTCATGATCGATGAATCATTCGGCGACACGCCGTATCGTCCCCCAACTCACCGAGTTTTACAGAACTTCCAGTCAATGTTGGGAATCCAAATGGCGGTAAGGATTAGGATCGCCAGACAGGTCGGTGATTCGCCAACAATTTTTTGGTATCGCCGAGTTTTACATGTTCTAGCTTAAAGTTGCCTTGAGCTCAACGGCGGACTGGATCAGGGTCGCCGACATCTTTGGCGAACCGCCAAATGAAATTTTTTGCTCACTAAACTCCTTCTTTCCTAACACTTGCCACGCTTCAGTCTGTACAACCAACACACCATTATTTTCAAAACAAACCTAAAACAATAGAAAGAGTTTTGGGTTACCTCCCAAACAGTGCCTTAATTAGCGTCGCAGCACGACGCAAGTCAACACCTAGTCCTTATTTTCGGAGTCACCCATTGTGTAACTAGGCGAATCCTCAGCAAACGGTGGATAGCGACCTAATATCAAATGGCCTATCTGGGCATCTTGAAGCTGAATAGTCATGGAATTTGCGGTAGTTGTCTGATTCAGCATTTCGATGTTTTCTTTCATCTCATTCAACATCTTGTCTTGTTCTTTGATTTTTTGTTGAATGAGAGAGAGGACTTCGTCATTTTGTATGCCCTCCTTCTTCTTCCCCTTTGTACACTCTCGAAGGGAGAAGTGTTTGTCCCTTTTCAAGGCCCGTGTTTCCAAATCCAAGACTCTTTTGGATAAGAAATCCAACTGAGTTAACAGTGCATTCCACTCTAGTTTCTTGTTGGTCTCTTTGTTGTCTTCAATCATGCCATCTAGGAATTTGGCTACGACTTCATAGGGTTGGTGTAGCATACCACCCGGGAAAAGTTGATCAACATTACTTCTATATTTGGGTCCATGACCCTTATAGAAGCTCTCTAGTAGCACCTTATCGGTCATCCCATGAGTGGGGCGTGGCTGCAACACTTCCTGAAACTTCAACCACATTTCCCAAATAGTTTCATCCCTACTTGTTTGAACGTTAGGAGGTTGTCCCTAAGGTTCAATAATTTTAAGAAGGGGTGATCTGTTTTATACCTATATTGATCCTTTATATCCATTTTTCTGCTTCAATACACAAACAAGCAACACAAAACAAAACTAAAAATTAAGTAAGTGAACTACAATTAAGAAGTACAAAAATTTTACTAAACTAAGAATTCTCAAGTAACACCACTCCCCGGCAGCGGCACCATTTTGATGTTTGCGTAATCAAGACACAACTTCCAATGCAACTGTCTACGATCGCACAATAGTAAAGTAACCCAACCAAAGGTTGGGGTCGAGTCCTAAGGGAGTGGGCTTGAGAATTAATAGGAAAATAAAATTAAGTTCTAATTAGTCATAGCTAAAAACGTTGTTGAATACAAACATACTAAATCTAAGGGGAGACACAAAAGTGTCAATTAACATTGGGGGTTTGTAGCAAGTATGCAAAAATCAACGAAAATGCAAAGAGTACTAATCAAGGAGATGAGATTCTTGGGATGTGATAAGAATACGGGTTAAACTAGATCATTGGGTACATGCTTTTTATAGTAAATTCGTTGAATATTTGTGAATAGGCTAGACCATAGTGGTGGTAAATTCTCTCTTGAGCATTTTACCCCGAATCAACTTGGTTTCTCTCGAACACCGAGTTACCGCATGAAGAACAACCTCTGCCTTAGCCCACTCACTCTCTCGAGCTGAGGGTGTGGGAGAAGGACTAGGGTTCACTCTCTCGAGCTAAACTTCATGTTGACCCAATCCCACCGGTCATCAATTTAGTAGTCTTAATTTTACGACCTCTCTCTCGAGCAAGCCGAAAACACAAAGGTGAAATCGTATTTGCAACTACAATTTCATTAAGTTCCAAACCAACTACTAAACGAAATCACATTTAAACAACGATTACACTATCAACAAGCAAGACCCAACAATTAACTTAACCCATATTCACAAAATCACACCCGAAGAATTAGGGTTTTAGCTAGACATGTATAAGAGATAGAAACTCATATGAATATGAGTTTGCATTCAAATGGGTATGAAGATTTAATTCTCAAAACAAGTCAAGAGTGAAGAATCCACAAGACCCAAGTCTAAAGTCTTGGAGTTGAAACCCTTTGAAACTTCAAGTTGTTCAAAACCCTTTCCAAACTTAGAACTAAAAAATAGAAGCAAAGTCTGAAAATTTACTGTTCAAAAATAAAAATTCGATACTAGAATAATAATTCTCAATGAGTATTTATAGTTTTCAAAAGTTTGTGGTGCGAAGGATCACTCGGCGAAGTTAGTCAGAATCGCTGATCAACTTGGCGATCTGCCCTTTGGTTTAGTTCATCGATGTCTTGTGTTAGCCTTCAACATCGTCGTGTTTTGGATCATTAGGTGACATAGTACTGCTTCGCAGAACTTTTTGGCGACACGCCGACTTCTCCTTTTCACCGCCGATTTGATCCTTTCCTTTAGGACTCAACATACTGGAAAAAAAGGCAAGGATAAGACCTCTTGGCGACTCGCCAAACAAGTTCGGCGATTCTCAGATCTTCATTTCTTCGTTCTTTCAATTTCCTTTGTTCCTTTTTGCTAAGTAGTGTCCATGCTTTCCCTCAAACTCCAAATACTTAAAACTTAAGGGTTTTCATCAGATATTGAGACAAAATATGCATTTGAGGACACTAATTCTATCCAAATATAATCCTAAATGAGTCCAATTTGTGGACTCATCAACACCCCCAACTTAAACTTTTGTTTGTCCTTAAGCAAACTCAAGTTCAGCCGTTCAAAAAGGAGGTCTCGAACAGTTCTACACAAGACTTAATCATGAATGCACACAACAAGACTCAATTTACTTATGCAAAGATCAAATGTGTACCCGAAGATTCAAGTTGTGACACACCATTCTCAAAGATTCTCAAGCTCTCAATACTCACTTCAAATGCAAGTTTGAGCTCAACCAAAGTATTTTAATACCCTCAAAGAAAGGATGAGTCCATACTCACCCACAAAGGTTTAATCATTTAAAGTTCCGGAATCAAATGCAATGCTCACTCTCACAAGGAAGAAGACAATGCATGTTTTCACCCATAGGTTTGCCCGTATTTTCCAATCAACATTTGTTTTGGCTTACTCAAGATCAAAAAGGTCTTTTCAAGGCTTGTAATGGGGCTGAGTGCATGGTCATTTAGACTCAGTGACTTTCATCCTCATGAAATGTGGTGCTCACAACACTTCCTTTCCTTTTCCTTAATCATTCTCTTTAGTGCTCATAAGTCATCCTATTAATCTCTTTCCATGGATTGTTTGGGAACCCCATTTCTTTTGTACTTTATTCCACAACTTTCTTTTTCTTTTTCTTTCTCTTTTCTCTCTCCTTTTTTTTTGTATGGAGGGGTTCCATTTTTCTCAAAACCATAGGTAAGAGGGACTTTCTTGCACTTCTTGATTTGCCTTCACTTTTCACCACAACCCCAACTTAGGCTTTTGGCCTAAGTTGGCTATTCAAAATAACCACAACTTCATTAGGGTTATGGGTAATGGATAAAGAAAGGTCTAGTTTTCATCAAGCTTCTTCCAAAGAACAGTAAGACTCAAGGGGTGTTCAAAAGAGGTTCACATATGCTCACAAGGTAGTCCACAAAGAGGTATCTATCAAATTGTCTCACACACTTCGAAGTTGCCTAAGATCTTATCAGGAGATAGCCTTACTTAGTCTATTGGACCAATGGGGAAAATTCTAGCTGTATTCATGCATGGTTCACAGTATGCTCATCACATAAGGCATCGACACAAAAGTCAAACAAGACTCCACAATTTTGCTAGTGTGCAACGGTCATCACAAGAGAATCAATTTGATACATGGCTAATTACAACGAGATGCAAAGAGTTCACATATTGTTTATGCAACTTCATTTTTCCTCTATCGTAGCCGCACATTCATGTTCGTTTGATAATGAGCACTATTCAAGTCATCGGTATTGATCAGAACCGAGACTTAAATTTTGCAAAAGAACAGCCATATTCAACACACGAGAGGTGGCAAAATTTTTTGGAAGGGTCAAAATCATTTTGCAATTTAAAACAAAAGGAGCCACAAGCTCAAACATCCACAAAACCAGTATTAACACAACATTATATCTCACAACCCAAATACTCAAACAAAACATGATTCACGAGTGGCACACAAAGGTGGGACTCACCTTACCACAATAAAAAAAACATTTGTCCTCAAATACAAGAAGCTTAGGGCTTGGAAACCAACCTTTGGTGCTGATTAAGATTCAATTGAGATGCTAGATGGTAATGTAATCCAACTCCGAGCACAACTCAATAACCAACATACAATATAGACGCGGAGATATAAAAGTAGATGTGCAGGTGTGAGTTTGAAGAATGAACAGTGAGGGAGCTTTAAAGAGTTTAAGCAATTTAAACCTTTGATTTTAAAGACTGTCTAGTTTTTCCCATTCAGCGATATTAGTCATGATCGTCGAATCATTCGATGATGCACCGTATCGTCACTTACCTTTACGAGTTTTACAGAACTCCCAGTCAATGTTGGGAATCCAAACGGCGGTAAGGATGAGGATCGCCAGATAGGTTGGTGATTCGCCAACAATTTCTTGGGCTCGCCGGCTTTTACAAGTTCTAGCTTAAAGTTGCCTTGAGCTCAACAATAGACTAGATCGGGGTCGCCGACATCATTGGCGAACTGCCAAAAGAAACTTTTTGCTCGCTAAATTCCTTTTTTTCCTAACACTTCCCACGCTTCAGCCTGCACAACCAACACACCATTATTTTAAAAACAAACCTAAAATAATAAGAAGGGTTTTGGGTTGCCTCCCAAACAGCTCCTTAGTTAACATTGTGGCATGACGCAAGTCAACACCTAGTCCTCATTCTCGAAGTCACCCATGGTGTAACTAGGCGAATCCTCAGAAAACGGTGGATAGCGACCTGATATCAAATGGCCTATCTAGGCATCTTGCAGCTGAATAGTCATGGAATTTGTAGTAGTTGTCTGATTTAGCATTTCGATGTTTTCTTTCATCTCATTCAACATCTTGTCTTGTTCTTTGATTTTTTGTTGAATGAGCGAGAGGACTTTGTCATTTTGTATGCCCTCCTTATTCTTCCCTTTTGTACACCCTCGAAGGGAGAAGTGCTTGTACCTTTTCAAGGCCTGTGTTTCCAAATCCAAGACTCTTTTGGATAAGAAATCCAACTGAGTTAACAGTGCATTCCACTCTAGTTTCTTGTTGGTCTCTTTGTTGTCTTCAATCATGCCATCTAGGAATTTGGCTACGACTTCATAGGGTTGGTGTAGCATACCACCCGGGAAAAGTTGATCAGCATTACTTCTATTTTTGGGTCCATGACCCCTATAGAAGCTCTCTAGTAGCACCTTGTCGGTTATCCCATGAGTGGGGCGTGGCTGCAGCACTTCCTGAAACTTCAACCACATTTCCTAAATAGTTTCATCCCTACTTGTTTGAACGTTAGGAGGTTGTCCATAAGGTTCAATAATTTCAAGAAGGGGTGATCTGTTTTATACCCATATTGATCCTTTATATCCATTTTTCTGCTTCAATCCACAAACAAGCAACACAAAACAAAACTAAAAATTAAGTAAGTGAATTACAACTATGAAGTACAAAAAATTTACTAAACTAAGAATTCTCAAGTAACACCACTCCCCGGCAGCGGCACCATTTTGATGTTTGTGTAATCAAGACACAACTTCCAATACAACTGTCTACGATCGTACAATAGTAAAGTAACCCAACCAAAGGTTGGGGTCGAGTCCTAAGGGAGTGGGATTGAGAATTAATAGAAAAATAAAATTAAGTTCTAATTAATCATCGCTAAAAACATTGTCGAATACAAACATACTAAATCTAAGGGGCGACACAAAACTGTCAATAAACAATGGGGGTTTGTAACAAGTGAGCGAAAATGCAAAGAGTATTTGTGACAAGCTAGACCATAGTAGGGGTAAATTCTCTCTCAAGCAACTTACCCCAAATCAACTCGGATTCTGCTCGAACACTGAGTTGCCACATGAAGAACAACATCCACCTTAGCCCACTCACTCTCTCGAGCTGAGTGTGTGGGAGAAGGACTAGGGTTCACTCTCTCGAGCTGAACCTCATGTCGACCCAATCCCACCGACCATCAATTTAGTAGTCTTAGTTTTACGACCTCTCTCTCGAGCAAGCCAAAAACACAAAGGTGAAATCGTATTTGCAACTACAATTTCATTAAGTTCCAACACACCTACTAAACGAAATCACATTTAAACAACGATTAAACTATCAGCAAGTAAGACCCAACAATTAACTTAACCCATATTCACAAAATCACACCCAAAGAATTGGGGTTTTAGCTCGACATGTATAAGAGATAGAAATTCATACCAATATGAGTTTGCATTCAAATGGGTATGAAGATTTTAGTCTCAAAACAAGTCAAGAGTGAAGAATCCACAAGACCCAAGTCCAAAATCTTGGAGTTGAAACCCTTTGAACCTTCAAGTTCTTCAAAACCCTCTC
>JAJOOF010006498.1:0-14152 GCA_029582545.1 Solanum lignicaule
TGGTTCATAAATACTACATTTCAAGATCTACAAAGTGCAAGCTTAATTAATTCATAAATTTAAATTAAGTTTAAGATTTCAAATAATTAATTATATTAATTCTAACGGCACAAACTAAAAATGGAAGCCTCAAAACCCGAACACTCTATCTTACTGCACCGACGAAATTCTCATATGTGCACGTTTATCAAATATATTGACCGATGTTAAATTTTGGCCAAAATTTATAAGTTAAAACACCTAACGGCACACACTAAAAATGAAAGCCTCAAAACCCGAACCAACCATCCTATTAGATAAAAAATGACCTTTGGAGTTAATTACGCTGACGGGATTCTCATCTGAGCACATTCACAAAAATATTAACCAAAGTCAAATTTTGGCCAAAACATAAGATTTAAAACACCTAACGGCACAAATAAAAAACGGAAGCCTCAAAACTTGAACCAACCTTCCTGTTAGATCAAAAATGACCTTTCGAAGCTAATGACACTGACAGGGTTCTAATATGAGCACGTTTACGAAAAATATTGACCAAAGTTAAGTTTTGGCTAAAATTTAAAAGTTAAAACGCCTAACGACACAAACTGAATATGAAAGCCTCAACATTAAACGCTGATTTACCAAAAAATTTAACTCCAATTGGTAAATTTATCAACTATTCAAATATAAGTTAGTAATTAATAATTTACCAATAAATTTTATCACAGTTGGTAATAGTTACTATTCAACTAAACATTCGTATGTAATATTACCAACTAATAATTAATATGTTGGTAAATTTTACCAATGGATTAATGATCGGTTGGTATACTACCAACTATTTTAATGATGTTAGTAATTTACTAACTACAATCTTTATTTGTCGGCAAAATTTCCAACTAATTGGATATTGGTTGGCAAGTTTACCAACAAATTGCATTTCGTTACTAATTTACCAACACATTTATATTTGGTTGGTAAATTTAGCAACACAATCTTGTCGTTGGTAAATGTTTGGTTAGTAATTCATTGGTAATATGTTAATAAATTATATAAATAAATATTTTGTCATATTTACCAACCGATATATACTTTGTTGGTAATATTACCAACAAAAGATGTGCGTTGGTAATATTTCAGTTGGTAATCCATTGATAGAATGTTGCTAAATTTGGCGCCATTTTTTCCCACCGTATTTACCAACTAAAATACTTAGTTAGTAAGATTTTGGTTGGTAATCTGTTAGAATTTCATTGTTAAGTTTTAAAATATAATTCAGTTAGAAATATGTTGGTAATTTGTTAGTAGAATACTAACCAACTTAAGTTGTTAGTAAAATCTGTTGGCAATTTGGGGTTTTTTTGTAGTGAAGATTTTAAGTGCTTCAAAGTTCTAATTTATTAACTTCAAATTAAGTTCAAGTTCTAATTAAGTTTAATTATTAAGTTCTAATTAATTAAGGTCATCAAGAATTAGTTATATTCAAGTTCAAGTTCTAATTAATTCAAGTTCATATAAAAGTTATTAGTTATATATAAACTTCAAGTTCTAAGTTCAATTAGTTCATGTTCTAAATTCAAGTTAATTCATATCTAATTTCTAAACTTAATTATATGTAAACTTCTAATCCATGAATTGGTTATATTCAAGTTCAAGTTCATATCAAAGTTCTAAAATTAGTTAAATATAAACTTCAAATCCAATAATTAGTTTTATATATATATATTCAAGTTTTAATAATTTCAAGTTTTCAATTCAAGTTCATAGCTAATTTTTAAACTTAGTTATATATTCAAGCTAAGTTCCAAGTTCAAATTCAAATTAATTCTAATTAATTCAAGTTCATATCTCTAATCTATAAAATTAATCATATATAAACTTCTAATCCAACAATTAGTTATATATATATTCAAGTTCTAATTCAAAAAAAAACCTCATACATTCATTCATGACATTCAAACATTCATCCTATATATTCATGATATTCAAACATTCAAACTTCATTAATACTAACTTCTAACTTCAAATTAACAATTCACTAACTAACAATCATCAAATTTACAAAAATCTCAATTCACAATCAAATTAAAGATTTTCAAATTCAAACTAGTACTTAAATCAAAAAACCCTAATTCATTTGCTAACAAACACAATCAATCATTCAATAAAACACAAATTCAATAACTAATTAACAAAATCAAACATACCACAAATTGAAAAAATTAAAAACTAGTTTGATGAAACTCTAACCTTAAATTAAAGGAGAAAGAGACAATGGAGAGGGAGGCGACAGCTGGGGCAGCAGCAGTGGTGGGGACAGTGGCGTCGGCGGTGGCAGCAGCAGCAGCGTCGGCGGTGGCAGCAGCAGCAGCGTCGGCGGTGGCAGCAGCAGCAGCGTCGGCGGCGGCAGCAGCAGCAACGTCGGTGGCGATTTTAGAGAGAAGGAAGAGAAGGAAAATGGGAAAAAATCGTGTCTGGTATATGCAAATATTTTAAAGAAAGTGGCAGATAGCGTCTCTTTGTCCGTCGCTTTTTTTTAAAATGGTTGACCAATATTTTGACCAAAAAGCGACGGACTAAGAGACACTGTCGGTCGCTTTCTTAAAGTATTTGACCATATATTTTGACCAAGAAGCGACGCACATAAAGATGTCGTCTGTCGCTTCTTTAAAAAGTAATTAAACAATTAAAATTAATAAAAAGCGACGGACGGCGTGGCTTTTTTTTAATTTATAAATAATTATTTTTAATAAAAAGTGACAGACTGCGTCGCTACCTACATAAAATAATTAATTATTGATTATATATATATTTGGCGCAAAAATTCGCGAAAAAAAAGCGACGGACTAAGAGATGCCATCCGTCGCTTTTTGTAAAATAATTTTTATTTATTTAAAAGTAACGGACGGTGTGGCAATTGGCGTCGCTGTTTCGTCCATCGCTTTTTGGCAGTTTTTTAGTAGTGTAAAAATCACCCCCCCCCCCCCTCAATTTTGAAAAATAGTTATTATCCCCTCTTTATTTTATGCAAAGTTTATTTTACCCTTATCATTTTTAATCAGCCATACATCTTTTTATATTATATATGAAAAAAAAATTAAATATGTATTTGTATATTTTATTTAAGTTCGTTAATATTACAAATATAAGGTTAATAATCTTTTTTATAAGCTTGTAATTATAAAATTTAATGTTATTTTTTTATGATTGTTATTTTAAAAATGCATGCATTAAGTATATTATGCGCATGCATATTTAAATTTCACTTATCTCGTACGCATTATACATTATAGTAACAAGCAATAGAGAGCATTTGCAAAAGCCCCTAAATCATTGCTCTAACTCTTCAACTTGTTTCAAGAGGGTGACAATATTAATATATATATATATATATATATAGGTATAAAATCAAAATTTAGCTTATCTATACAATATAATTTTTCTGGTATGTTTCTTGAGTCGGACAAGGGTAGCTCCGCCCCTGCTAACATGTTTACTAATCACGACTCTGCACCTACATGCCAATGCATAAGACATGACCAAACCATCTCTAAGTCATTTTTTATATTGACAAGTTTGTAGGATCATAGAATCTTAACAATATTTACAATATTCATTTTGTAAATGTGTTAAAAGTTTAACAGAAACAAACTATATTTCTCCCTAATCTAATATGACTACTTTTCATTAGTTACAGATGGATGAAGGAAGTGAATGTTGGGTATTAATTGCCCTGAGTTTCTTACCATAAATAGGTTTTCCTTTTAGGAAAAAGTTTAGGATTGGCTAGTCCTTTTCTTGTAGGAAAAGGTTTAGGACTCTATAAATAGAGATTTATTCCTTCTAACTTAATCAGCATTCACAATATAGTCCTAGGATTTTGAGAGTTTTGGTTATAGAGGAAAATTTGTGGACCTCCTTATATTGGTTGAGGTTATTTCTCTCTATATTTTGTACTCTCGTATTTATAGTAGATTGCTCGTCTCCTTTGTGGATGTAGGTCGATTGACCGAACCACGTTAAATCTTTGTGTCTTTTGGTATATTTCTCGTTTGTCTTTTTACTCATGGTCTTTCAAAGTTTGTTTTGCTAGCTTACACATTACACCTATGTATTTCGGTCCTAACAGTGAATTGGATTGTTCAATCGACATAGAGGAAACAAATAATGGCGAAGATCCATTAGGGTTGCAAACAAAGAAATCTCTAAATGAAAGATGTAAGGATTTGGACAAGTCGTCTATGGAATCCACCACCATATTTAAGGTTACTCTGGGGTTGAGTGAATCAAATCCAGATGCTTATAAGCCAAAATTGATATCCTGATCCTTACCATAAACACAATTCTAAACTTGGCTCGATGGAAAAGTACAAACTGCAGTACCTACTATGGATTCTCAAGCAGAAATGAGGAATTCATCATGATATGGAAACTTATATTAGTGAAATGGATAAACTAAAAGATAATGCAATTAAGTGTTATGACGATATAGGGAAACTTGACATGTCTATTACTGGAAACTTTTCAGAAATGTTATTCCTTGATGGTTGTTTTGTGGTTGAGTTTATTAGAGAGTGTTGTCAAATCATTCCACCTGGAGAACGCATGATTATCAATAGAGGTTGCATAAGGAATCAATTAAATCGAGTTTTGTTGTTGGTATAAAATCAACTTTCTTTCTTTGTCCTAACCAAGCTTCATGAAATCTCAAAGGAGGAAGACGAAAAAACATTCATAGAGATGGTGAAGTGTTAGTGAAAAATTACAAAATAACAAAATTACAAGATTACAATTGAAAATAAAATGAAGAAAATAAATATCTTCAGGCTGAGGCGCAGATATCTCGCTCTCCTTAAGGAGATTCAAGCCCACTGCAGCAAATGTTTTTCACCGGTCCAGCAGTAGTCCTTCTTGATTTATCCCCTCTAGGATACAACAGCCTAATTACAAAATATAACTAAACAACTCTGGACAAGAGTTGAGTCCAAAGCTCCACAAAAAGAACACCTCCCTTCAACTAATAAGAACTCTCTTTTTTGACAAACTCTATGCACTCTCTATTTTCTTGTGTCTCTCAACCAAATGAAGACCACCACTATTTATACTAGACAAAGTCTTCCTACCAATAAATAGGAAGATAATAGGGTAGTAAATAGTTACATAGGTTACAAGGAATAATGGAGGAAGAATAATGGAGAAGTAATGGAAAAGAAATAGTGGTCATAGTTGACCACCTTCTGCCACTAACGGCAACCTCAAGTTGAACGTTTTGTAACCACCAAATAATGGGCAATAAAACATATGCACAATTAGTAACCAAAGTGAGTAATTAGGCACTATTGCCTACCAACGGTAGCAATGAGAATTACCCATTAACTACTGAAACATTCAACATTCTTTTAACTCCAAAATAAGGCAAATTAATATACTAAACTATTAATATTAAAATGCCAACAAATCAACAATCTTCCACTCATTTTAATATTAGATAAGAGAGTCCATCGGCTGAAGGAAGACTACTATGCATAATGAAATTGTGCTCTACATTGAACCTCCACTTAGTGAAACAGTAACTTTTACTCCAAAGTGGTAGTGGTCTCAGACTTGAATTATGATTGCTTAAGGGAAATAAAATATCACTGCTCACACATAATAATCAAGGTGTTGACATGAGCTTTAAAGCCAGCACGTTACGGCCTTGTGCTATCCTGATTTCATGAGTGCATTAGAGAATAAGCCCAATTCTCATAGGAAGCGACCTACTTCGACACTCACATAGGTGAAATCCGTCGAGAGTGCTCATGTAAGCTTAACACTCCACCCATACGGACTACAGATATTCATTAAGAATTTTATCAACTCAACCTTCACAATTAATACAGGAAATAATGCACTCACATCATAGGGAGGGAATAAAAAATAGTGCACTTTTCACAACAAGTCATTATATGATTAGTTTTTCCCTTTGAACTTGGTTATAGGATCTCTAGTCCCTAGGTTATGTTTCCTCATATATGACTCAAGAATTTATAGGCTTCAATCCTATCCCCCTCGATGTGCTCCAGACCTTTTCTCTTGTTAAGGCCTTAGTAAGAGGATCTGCAAGATTATCACAAGATTTGACATAATCAACATTAATGGTACCATTTGTCAAATACGATCTTACATTACTGTGTTTCCTCCTTACAGGTCTGGATTTACCATTGTAATAACGGTTTTGAACTGTACTAATCGCAGTGGTGCTATCACAATGAATTAAAATAGGAGGAATTGATTTTACAAAATAAGATATTTGAAATAATAAATCTCTCAACCAATTCGCTTCCTCACTAGCTGAAGTTAAAGCAATTAGTTCAGCCTCCATGGTAGAGTTAGCAATTATTGTTTGCTTTTTTTTATTTCCAACAAATAGCACTACCACCCAAAGTAAATACATAACCAGTGGTAGAACAGGAATCACCTGATAAAGTGTTTCAATCTGCATCACAAAAGCCTTCAAGTACAACAGGATATTTTTAATAGAACAAACCACAATTTTTTGTTCCAATTAAATATCTCATAACTCTTGTGATAGCATGCCAATGTTCAGTACCTGGTTTGCTTGTAAACCTGCCAAATACTCCTACTGCATATGCAATATCAGGCCTAGTGCAATCTATCACATATCTCAAACTTCCGATTATGCTAGCATATTCCTTTTGGTTTATTACGTCATTTTCACTTTCAACAGGAAATAAGTGAACACTTGAATCAAAAGGAGTTACAACATGCTTGCAATCATGAAAGTTATATTTTTTCAAAATTTTCTCAACATAATGTGACTGTTCAAGGAAAATTCCATTACATGTTCTTGTTATTTTTATTCCAAGAATAAAATTTGCCTCACCAATATCTTTCATATCAAAATGGCTTCTAAGAATATTTTTAGTTTCATCAATAACATTCATGTTAGAGCCAAAGATCAATAAATCATCAACATATAGGCAAATAATGACATGTGAATTATTCCAAGATTTATGATATATGCACTTATCACACTCATTTGTTTTAAAACCATTTTCAATCATGCAGGAATCAAACTTTTCATGTCATTGCTTTGGTGCATGTTTCAAGCCATATAGGGATTTAGTAAGTTTACACACTTTGCTTTTTTGGCCTGTTTCAGCAAAAGACTCGGGTTGTTCCATATAAATTTCCTCATTTAGGTCTTCATTTAAAAAAGAAGTTTTTACATCCATTTGATGAATTTGCAAATCAAAAATTGCAGTCATAGCAATTAAAGGTCTTATGGATGTAATTCTTGTTACCGGAGAAAAAGTATCAAAAAATTATAGGTCTTCTAGTTGTTTAAACCTTTTGCAACTAGTCTAGCCTTATATTTATCAATAGATTCATCCGATTTCAACTTTTTTCGTAAGACCATTTTCAACCAATAGTTTTACAACCCGGTGGTAAATAAACTAACTTTCAAGTTTTATTAGAAATCAGTGATTCCATTTCACCATTTACAGCCTCTTTCCAAAAATGGAGTCATGGAAAGATAAAACTTCTTTCAAATTAAGAGGGTCATCTCCAACATTAAACACATAAAAATCAGGACCAAAAATTTTTTCTACTCTAGCTCTTTTACTTCTTCTTAACTAAAAATCATTAACATCTTTATTTTTCAAAGAAGAAGTAGAAGAACTAGGTAGTGACAAAATATTTTGTTCAATCCTTTGACCCCAACTATTTTTAGAATCAAATGAAAATTTATTTTCATGAAAAATAGCATCATCTAATTCAATTATAATATTATCTTCAAGATTAAAATATCTATAGGCCGTACTATTTGAAGCATAACCAAGAAAAGCACAAGTAATAACTTTCTTACCCAACTTTGTAATTTTGGGATCCATTAGCCTCACAAAGGCTAGACAACCCCAAACTCTTAGATATCTCAAACTTGGCTTGTGACCTTTCCACAATTCAAAAGGTGTCAATTTAGAATTTTTATGAGGCACACGATTCAACACATAACAAGCAGTCAAAATAGCTTCACCCCATAAATTTAAAGGTACATGTGACTCAATAAGCATGGCATTAGTCAATTCAACCAAAGTTCTAGTTTTCCTTTCCGCTACTCCATTAGATGAAGGAGAATAAGGAGGAGGGGTTTCATGAATTATTCCCAATGATCTAACAAAATAATTAAACTCATTTGGTTCATATTCACAGCCTCTATCACTTCTAGTTCTTTTTATTTTTCTTCCAAACTGATTTTCAACCTCATGGAGATAAGTTTTAAAATTTTCAAAAACATCACTTTTATTTTTTATCAAATAAGCATATGTACACTTAGAAAAATCATCAATGAAAGTGATAAAATACCTATTACCTCCATGAGTTAAAATACCACCAAGTTCACAAATATCAGTATGAACTAATTCTAACAAATCGGTTTTTCTTTCAACTTAGAAATAAAGTCTTTTAGTGATTTTGGCTTTACTACAAGCCTCACACTTTTCAAAATTCTTTTTAACCATTGGGATTATTCCTAAAATACTCATGATTCCAACATAACTATCATTAATATGACACAAACGAGCATGCCAAAAATTGGTAGAAGAAAGCATATAAACAGAAATAGAAACTTTATTCATTTCAACATTCAGTTTAAACATCTCATCACAAGCATACCCCTTGCCCACAAAAAAACCCTTCTTCACAATTACATATTGATCAGATTCAATAATCTGTTTAAAGCCTGCTTTATTAAGAAGAAAACTAGACATCAATTTTTTGCTCATGAAAGGAGTATAGAGTACATCTTTCAAAGTTAATACCCTTCCAGAAGTAAAACACAATTCGACATCTCCCGTTCCAAGCACTTGAGTTGTGTGAGAAGCATCAAGCATGATGGTTTGGGGTCCTCAAAATGAATATATTTTTTAAATCAGTCTTTGTCATAACAGACATGACGGTTTGCGCCAGAATGAGCCCACCATCCATCAACATTCTCAACCATGTTTATGTCGGTAATCACCGCCACAAAAGGTTCTTCGGTAACGTTTGCCTGAGGGTTAGGACCACGTTTCCGGAATCTGCAAAATCGAGCAATATGCCCACTCTTGCCACAAACAAAGCACGGTCCCTTATCTTGAACTTGTTGATTCTATGCTTGGTTATTTTCACCATTATTTTTTTTGGGAGGTCTACCATTATTTTTCTTGAATTTTTTCTTCTTAGGCTTCAAAGAAGTATTTTTTTTGTGAGATTCAGGAGTAGCATTATTTGAAGTGATTAAATTTACCTTCATTGTGATGTTGCTCTCTTCTGTTTGTAAAAGTGCATCTTGGTCCCTTGCCTCTTCTTCCATACGAATTTTCATTATCAACGTCTCAAGAGAGGTTTCCTTTTGTTTGTGGCGCATAGTTTTTTAAAATTCCTTCCAAGAATGTGGAAGATTATCTATTATGCCACAAACAATAAGGTTATCTCAAATTTTGACCTCCTCGGACCTGAGCTCTCCAACAATCATTATAAAGTCTTGAGCTTGGTCTACCACTGATTTATTGTCCACCATTTGAAAATGAGAAATCTTCTAGCCGTATATTGTTTCGCTCCAGCCTCTTCGGTATCATATTTACTCTGCAATGCTTTCCAAATTTTCTTTGCACTAGAGTAAGTTCTATCATAATAATCATAAAGATTATCACATAGACAATTAAGAATATAATACCGACACTTATACAAATCACCATCGTACTTTTCCACTTTCTCTAGATGAGAAAATAGTTCATCATCATTCATAGAGGTGATGTCTTCTTTATTAGGATTCTTCTCAATTAACACATAAGAGACATTAAGAAGACTTAAGTAGAAAAGTGCTTTAACCTTCCATCTCTTGAAATGGTTACCATTAAACCAAAATGGTTTAATTTGTTAAGATCTCCCATCTTGACATCCGCGGTTTTTTCAATTGTAGCCATAATGAATCTCCTTAAAATTGTTAGTGAAAAATTACAAAATAACAAAATTACAAGATTACAATTGAAAATAAAATGAAGAAAATAAATATTTTCAGGCTGAGGCGCGGATATCTCGCTCTCTTTAAGGAGATTCAAGCCCACTACAGCAAATGTTTTTCACCGGTCCAGCAGTAGTCATTCTTGACTTGTTCCCTCCAGGATACAACAGCCTAATCACAAAATATAAAACAACAACTCTAGACAAGAGTTGAGTCCAAAGCTCCACAAAAAGAACACCTCCCTTCAACTAATAAGAACTCTCTTTTTTGACAAATTTTATGCACTCTCTATTTTCTTGTGTCTCTCAATTAAATGAAGACCATCACTATTTATAATAGAAGAAGTCTTCCTATCAATGAATAGGAAGATAATGGGATAAATAGTGAAGATAAATGGCCTAGAAGTTACATAGGTTACAAGGAATAATGGAGGAAGAATAATGGAGAAGTAATGGAAAAGAATTAATGGTCATAGTTGACCACCTTCTGCCACTAACGGCAACCTCAAGTTGAACATTTTGTAACCACCAAATAATGGGCAATAAAACACATGCACAATGAGTAACCAAAGTGAGTAATTAGGCACTATTGCCTACCAACGGTAGCAATGAGAATTGCCCATTAACTACTGAAACGTTCAACATTCTTTTAACTCCAAAATAAGGCAAATTAATATACTAAAATATTAATATTAAAATGCTAACAAACCAACATGAAGTGTACCTTTTCTCTTGCTAAATCCTCTATAAAGACCGAAGGTAATGAAGAAAATGTCAAACATTTATTTCATGTAGTACACATGAGCATGTCATGTCGACCTTCAAAGATAAAAACTAGCCTAGCAATATAGCAGTACAAAATATCATCATTGGAAGCTTATTAGGGATCACTTCAAAAATATATGGAGGAGGAATAAAACGGACCAGAACATAATGTGACATAAGGTCATGCCAAATGCAACAGAGCTTTCTAAAGCTGGAGTTAGCTTTGTAAAAGTTGGAAATATTTTTATGAGGTCATTGGACAAAGTCAATGACAATGATCTTAAGGATAGCACAAGTTTATTTAATTAAAGTTTGACAATGCATTGATGACAATCCCTTGTTTTCGAGTCATTGATGACACAGAAACATTAATGCGAAATCTTATTGCTTATGAACAACATTCTTCTTATGTAAATCATAGATATTTCAGTGATTTTGCAGTTTTCATGGGTTATTGTATCGAGTTTTCTTCGCATGAACGGAATCATTGTGAACAAGATAGGAGAGGACAAAGAAGTGGCTAGCTTCTTTAACAAAATTGGGAAAGGGGTCGCCATTTCAGATGACTTCTATTGCGAAGAAGAATGCAGAAAAGCAGTTGAACATTGTGAACAACGATGGAACAGAATGAAGGAAAATTACATCAGTAGTCCTTCGGCAGGAATTTCAACTGTGGTAGCAATCATACTCCTCTTACTCACACTTACACAAACTGTTTTATCTTTCGTAACACTCTAAAGAAGACATCGTTGATTAATTTTGTCACTGATAATCCTTTCATGTAATTTCTTCTATTAAATTGAAGAATATAACAAATTGTGAAAAAGCCATGGAGTCAAATAATTAAACGCAAGTTTGTGGTACAACTATTTTCAGGGTCCTTGGGCAGTCATCAACTTCTTGTACTCGTTTAGTTATACAAATTGTTCTGGATTTTGCAGGTTATGTTGATTATTAAGAAGTAATCTTTTTGTAATAATGTAACACAACTGTTGATTGATCGATCGAGTGTTTCTTCTTTTTCTTATTTTCATCAAAGGTTCCCTCAAAAAGGGATTCAATAGATAAGTCAAAGAAGCATGGAGAGGACAAAACTTGACCTCTGCATGACAAAATTAGGAGTGAGGGCATACACATCCTAACACTCTAACTTATCAAAATAAAAAAGGAAAGAAAAAGGAGGAGGGTTGCTCCTTGTCACATAAGCTTACAAAAAATTTTAGAATCCATAGAAAAGCAACCAAACAAAATTTAGCTAGGATCGAATATGAAGTTGGCCTTCTTCACTCGAAATATAATGTTGGGATTGCTAACTACATCATTCTTCAAGGTAGATGTATTCTTAGAAGGAAGATTTATAGTCTTGGTGAAGAAGGTAGATGTTTTGTGATGTCCGGTCATCATATTCGTGAGCAAATTAGTTGTAGTGTCACCTTCTCTTAAGGTGTGAGTGAAAGAGAAATGATCAAGTGAACTCATGTATTGGATATGTTTAACATCATCTTTGATTTGCCAGAAGGGGTTGATCTTACCTTTAACCAATAAAGTCGGAGTCAATAGTCACTTTGTGAAAACCATGATCTAGACACCACCTCAGGCCAGTCTTTGGAGATAGAGCCTCGGTTGAATTATTTGAGCTAAAACTTAAATAGACACTGAAAGCTATAATCACCTGTCCAGCATGTTACCTAAGAACTACTCCACCTGCAGCACTTCCATGATTCCCTTCACTATAGCCATCCAAATCCAGGTTTAATTAGTTCATTATAGTTTGGTCTCATCCATTTAACCAATTGAATTTCTAGATTTAGTTTGATGTGATCTGTAACACCTCGTATCCGAAAATAGACCAGATTGCAGATTTCTGGTGTGTTGTAGGTAGCACTCACGGGCACCATCCACGGATCGAAGGAGGACCCACGGTCCGTCCTGCAGGTCCGTGGTTCGTGTAAGTAAACTCCCCCAGAACTCAGCCAGAAATTCGGTTAAGTGTTGACCCACGGCCGGACCTACGGTTTGTAGGTCAGGTCACGAACTGTGGTTCGTGTCCGTGGATCGATGCCCCTAAAGCCCAGCTTCAGTCCCAATTGAGGATTGACCAGCACGGACCATCATTCGATGCACGATCCGTAGGTCTGACCGTAGGTGAGGTTAGCAGCCAGTTAGATGAAAATTGTGATTGGGTCAACTTCAGATGGTCATAACTTTTAGCACAAAAGATATTATGTGTCCTATGACCTATGATAAGATAGATAATTGAATCCTCTTTCCAACGCCACTGAGTTTGCTAAAATCCGACCTCTGAGTGAAAAGTTATGCTCGTTTTAGTGAAGCCCTATCGGGCAGACTTGACCGACGACTCCAAACGACGGACCGTAGATTGAATGACGGCCCGTCAGTCCCGTCCGTCAGTCACTCCGACAGCAATTAAGTTAGGGGTCTTTTGGTCTTTTCCTATTTCGTTTAACCCCTAAGATACGTCGTTTAGACCCTAAATCATGAGGTTTTAGTCAGTTTAAGCCTAGAAACATAACTAGAACTTACCTAAGTCAAATCATTAATCAAACTTAGAAAAATTAGAACGCTAAAAGGAGAAGAGAAGTCAAGAACCCTAGTTCAAGAACGCAGCAAGGTTCCATCAGTTCCAGCCTCGAAATCAAAAGATTTCTTCGTGGAATTCGTCACCAGGTATGTGGGATTTCACTAGTGAGTTCCTTTCGCCCATTAGGTCCCTAGAATTCAGTCAGATTCTTGATTCCCTTATTATTATTTAGACCTAGGGTTTCTAGAATTACAGCCGATCATCATGAATTAGTTATTAACATGTTCCAAATCAGATTATCATGTTATTGCTCAGTTTATTGCATGAATTTCAGAACCCTAGCTATGTATTTCTTTAGTTCTTGAATTACATATTCTAGGTCAGTTATTCAGTTATACATGCCTCAATTATTAATGCATCAATATCAGTTTAATTGTTGCATTCTCTTCAGTTTGAGCTATCCAGTAACTTACAGAAATTCAATCATAACCAGTTAACCACTTAATTCATTGGGAGTAGCATAATACCGAGTTGGTCTAGGGTTCAGCGTACCCATATAGTCCCAGAACTACAAGCCACGTAGGTGTAAGTCCTCTCTGTGGGCAACATCAGTTTAGTGATCACGCCAGTATGCCTATATACCTCTGGCCGGGTATATTGGGTCCTCTCGATGGGGCGTATACATCGGACTCCACATTTAGCTCATGTGGTTTTATGTAGGTTATTAGTAGCTCCCACAGTTCAGTCAGACTCTATTGCATTGACCATATTTCAGTACAGTCAGTATTCAGTCTCAGCATGTTATAAATTTGGTCATTGCATCAGTTAGCTCAGTATTCAGTATTTTCAGTATCT
>JAJOOF010006501.1:0-15180 GCA_029582545.1 Solanum lignicaule
TCAGTTCTCATATGACTAATAAGTTCTTGGAGAGTTAAATTCTTTTTCTTATGTTTTAATTGATTTCTATAATCACTGCAAGATGGTGGGAATTTTTCGAGCAGAACATTAACCTGAAATATCTCACACATCTTCATGTCCTCATTTAGAACATAAGCAGTCAAGTTCTCATATTCGTGAACTTGTTCCATTATTGGCTTATTATCAACCATTTGGAATTTAATCCACTGACCAACAACATAATTTTTCTTTCCTGCATCATCAACACCATATATCTTTTTCAAACTATCCCATATTTCTTTGGCAGATTTATAAGTAACAAATAAATCAAATAAAGGATTAGTAATATGATTTAGCAAGTGTCCTTTCACAGTTCTGTTATCCTTTTCAAACTTCTTTTTAGCAACATCATCAACAACCATAACATTGCTAGAATCAATAGTAGTATTAGAACCATTCATAGAAGGTTCGTTAAATAAAACATAATAAAAGTTTTTGTGACCATCGTTTAAAATTATTTCCATCCAAAGGCTCAAGGTTTGAGAAATCAGAAAAAGTTTTGTTCAAAGAAATAGCCATTTATCAATATTTGTATGTTAGTAAATCGGTTTCAAATTGTTGGGAAAATATCTACAATATTGATATTAGATTGGAATTATAAAGTAGTCACTGTGTCGTGGCAAGCCACTGCCTTGAAAGCGATTTCGGCTCGACTCCGGTGTAAATCGTTGTAGCCGGTCGCTCCCCAAGGTTCCACAGTTACTCTCAAACACGTGCACTCGTGACTGAGAGTTTGGAGGTTGCCAAAATCAATTGCCCAAAAATATTCTAAAGATAAGAAGAAAGGAGGGAAATGTTTTATTTTCCTTTTTGTTGGTTTCTTAGCATTCACAAAGGCACAACTTATATAGGAAATTTCTATACGAGTTATTGTAGAGTCAAGAGTTAATTTTTATAACACATTGTGAATGTTAATGGCATTAAAGGCCATCACATCACATTCTACAGAAACTCTTGTTTTGCTTTGGAACAGAAAATTTACTCTCTTTGTAACATATTTTTCTTTGTGTTCTTTGCATTACAATAAATGAATAAGTGAGAATTAATATCACACAGAAATCGTTGCTCCTCCAAAAAAGCTTCCCTGACCAACAACAAAAACAAGGACAACTAGGAGAAGTTACACACTTCAGTCACCGATATCCGTTGAAACCAATCAAACAAACGAATGAGGCATCGATCATGAGTTGTTGCATATGTTTAAGCTAGGCTTTGTCTTGTTACATTTGCCAGCTATGCGATTACTTCATTGACGAGACTTGTTTCCCTCTTTGAGACTGAAGCACCAAAGAATTAGCCATAAATGTATATCTTGAAAAAACTGAGATATAGAATAGCTTTCATATAGTACAGAGAGTCGTGATGTAGCCGGACTTGAAGAGTAAACACATGATATGTAAATAACTTGAAATTAGAACATATGAAGAAAAAGGGAATAAGTAATAAATTCATCTGTACTCACATATTTTCTTAGCGTACATGGACCTGAAGCTTGTCTTCTCCTGTCATATATATTCATTCAACTCTGATAATTCTTAATGAATAAATATCTCCAAAACTAGGCGGTAAATCTCACAATTCTGCAGATATAGTCAAACATATAAAAAGTCATTTTCAATATATTGATCAAATGGCGCTTACAAAACATTATCCCCAAAAAAAGAGAAGAAGAGTAGTTTATAAGAGAAAGAAGAAAACAAAACCTATAACGATATAGGTGATCAGGGGCAGATGTATATTGTCGAGACATAATATAAGGCTATGTATATTTCTCAAACTTGTTTATAACAATGATATTTCTACTTAGGATTCAAAAGCATATTGTAGACATCTTTTAACATGTGCCACTACAGGAATCAGAACAGCAAAAGAATGGAGAAGAACTTGTTCACATATAATGCTACTTAAATAACGGGATATTCTTCCGGCCAACGACTTGAAGCTCATCTCCTCCCCTCATATCTTCAGCATATTCCTTAATCTTCATATTGGAATCTTCAAGTTGAGGGCTCTCTACAAGTTTGATAATTTTCAATGAATAAATATCCCCAAAACTAGGCGGAATCTCCTCAAGATCACAACATCCCTCTAGTTTTAATTTCTCAAGCGCAGGAAAGGATTACTCTCCAACCTCCCAATTGGAAAGAGTCACTCTATGCAACTTCAAACATTTGAGATTCTTAAAGGTGTCTTCCTCCCCCATGTTCCATTCTTCCCCATGGATGATTGTATCATAAAGGGTCATTTCTTCAAAGTTGGGCAGTATCGCTATTGTTGATAATGAATTGGTTGTCAGGGGAAAATCAAGCAGACACAATTTTTTTAGATTCGAAGGGAAGTGAAAATCCCACGGCCGATTTGTCGCTACGAAGGACCCACTGTCGTTTGTGTTTGAACTTTTAAAACCTACACTAAGGTTTTCTAGTTTAGTTAGGCAATCCAATTTTGGGAACCAATGTTGTTCTGTTGAATAATCCCATGATTCCTTGAGAACAAATACAAGCACTTAAAGATTGGGAAACCTTTTGAAAATATCCGTTGTATCTTTTGAATAGGAAAGCATGAGTAGTTTCCCTAATATTCTCAAGTTCTCTAACTTTGTGTCCTCTGCTATCACTATTGATCCATCTGCATCCATATCAAAGAAAGAAGAATCATTCACGGACAACACTTGCAACTTTACAAGATCCCAATTTCTCGGTAATAGTACCAAGGCAGATCCTTCATTATGCACCAACATGATTTCTAGATTCCAGAGGTTTGAGAAAGACAAGGCAGAGATTTAACTTCTGTCCCAATGCATAAGTACCTCAAATGATTCAACATGCATATTTCATTCAGCAAAGAATCTTTCACCTTGATAAAAGAGGGATCCAGGTCCAAGTATCTAAGAAGCGTCAAGTGTCTTAGATGAAATGTTTCAGAAACACTGTCGTCACAAATTACTATCAAAGAATACAGGTGTTTACCAAAATGCCTTTTCTTATTTGAATCAAACAGGACAAAATTGTTAAGCCCCAATAACTCGCTGTTATAATGAATGGTCACTATACGTGGCATCAAATCTGAAGAAGAAGATTGTGTACTTGAACTTATCCATTCAAACAACTTTTCCTCTCTTGCTTTTATCAAACAAAAGTCATGCACAAAATCATGAAGTTGTTAACCCGGTTCATCACCTATCTCATTGAAAAGAATTGCCAAGCTACTGGAAATTAAGTTATCCATATAAACATCCATCACTTCTTTCACACTCTTCATCTTTGTCTGTTCCACAAGTCCTTCAGCACTCCATACAACTTTCAACAAAGAGATTGTCAGTGCAATGAAGCAAGCATGGCTTCAGGTGAAGTGGTAAATGGTCATAACTTAATTATATAACTTTCATCACTTCCACTTCACTGTTCAAAATAAAAGAACTCAAATTATTTTGAACTTCAAGCCACTAAGTCCTTTTCTTTTCCCTCCGAGCAATGACTCCAACAACCAGATTAGACACCAAAGGAAGCCCTTTACAATTTTCGGCCATTTCTTTACCAACATCTAATAGGCCATCAGGGCAACTCTCGTTTCCAAATGCCCTTTTCTCTAATAACTCCCAACTTTCTTCTGATCTTAGCAATCGAAGATTAAGAGGAGCAATGTAGAGCTTTCCATGCAAAGACACTTCCTTTTTCCGAGTTGTCAAAATAATTCTACTTCCTTTCTCAACTTCTGGAAAAGGTCTTGTTAACTCATCCCATGTAGTAGTATCCCACACGTCATCTAAGACAATAAGATACCTCTATCCATACAGTTGTTTCCGTAGCTTATTAGCAACATCAATATTCTCACTCAATTTTGAATTCCAGTCACTAACTTGATTAAAAATTTTATCCAACAACTTCTTCTCGGCATATCCTTGGTCGACCGTGCACCATGGGCGAAGGTCAAAATGGATAGAAACTGATTTATCATTGTATACTTTGTATGCCAAAGTAGTTTTACCTAAACCCAGCATACCAGTGATCGAAATGACATCTAGATCTGCCGGTCCACTGGTGAGTGTTGCTCCCAATTGCACATGCAAGTGTACGCGGTCGCGCAAGTAATATAGTGGCTTTTAAAAGAACCAGATTATCGAACCCAAATGACTTGTCAATTAACTATTTTTACTAAATTATACTGGTCTAATTATTTATTTAAGAGTGCCAAAAGAAAAGAATGCAAGAACAGAATAAAATTATTTACAATGGTTGAAAAATTTCAGGGCTGCAGCATGCAATGAATCTCATGTGTCATATTCTTGGCTTAGAACTAATTTTAGTTGTCAAGTTACTGGTTTATAGGGTTAATTGTATGAGTCGGGCTACACACCTCTCATCGCCTACTCTAATTAGCTATCTAACTACATCGTTGAGTGGGGATAAATAGACTAACTGACAAACATTTATATTTCATCCTATTTCATAACCAAGCAAGTTGTTCGTCAGGGAGTCACTCCTGAACACTAATCACCTCAATCAAATGGGTCGACCGAGCTCTCTATATTCTCTGGTCTATCTAACCCCTCCTCTCTCAAATTTAGGATTAGACAATAGATTTATCTTATGGTACGGAAGCATAAAATACTAAAACAAGAATATAGAAGTAACTTATAATGACAACTAAGAATTAATTCATAAAGCCTTTAATAATCAACAATCAATTTGTAGCTACAGCCTCAAAACGAGGGCGTTTACCACTAATCTCTAAGAAAAGAACCCTAAAAAGTATTGACGACTTTCTACTTGATGCCCTATGATTGATCTCTCCAAATAATTATTATCTATGGACTATTTATAGATATAGAAAACCCTAAATGAAATAATTAAGTTCAAAACAAATTAGGAATTCAAAATCATAAAGGAGTTGAATTCCTTTTTATTTTCGGCATGAACCAGTGCTCCACAGCCTTCAACATGCTGTTGCGGCTCTTCAGTGACTGCCACGTGTAATTTTCCAATTCCAATTCCAATTCCAATTCTACTTCAACCAACATATATATTATTTTATAAAATTTAATCCATTAAGCTGTCTGCTTGATTTCCTTCTTCAACCTTCCATATTTAATCCGTTTTAGCTTCAAACTTCTTCAACTTTATACCAATTTACTCCTACAAATAAAATACACTATTTAGCACAATCCATAAAATCCATGCTCAAAAAGGACAGATATAAATAATAAATGTGAGGAAAATAATGATTAAAATATATATTTTTCACCTCACATCAACAGCCCACACTAAAACTTTTGCTCGTCCTCGAGCAAGCATTAAAGCTCATTTCAAATAAATCATACTAGGTTTGTCGTCACTTTGGTTAATACAAATAATTAGGCCATATACCAATTTCAAAACATCAAGTATACTTCTCAATCATTATGTAGGACTTCCAAATAAACAACAAACATCTAACCTCCTAACCTCAAGGAAGGACATTGAACTCATCAAATTTAAGCTAGCTCCCCTACTCTCATCAAAGAAAGTTAATAAATTATCTACTATGAAAAAAGTGCCCTCACAAAAAGAAATAGTCCACACACTAAATTTAAAAGATTGAATATAAATTAAGGACTTATCATCAAAGAACAACTCACACTCAGAAATAAAATTCACATGTATGCACAATGAACCATAGGCTTGCCCATTATGTATATCTCCACTAAGTAAGCATGCTTGCATAGAATCAAATAGGACTTTAACGGGTTGTAATTTAGGCTAGGGGACGGGTAGGAAAACTATATAATAGTGACTTACACTTCCTTAAGCACTTTGCAATTTTAGACTTCATCACGGGTTGTAATTTAGGCTAGGGGACGGGTAGGAAAACTATATAATAGTGACTTACACTTCCTTAAGCACTTTGCGATTTTAGACTTCATCACCCATTATTTTCTTCTCTTTATTTTCAACCCTCTCTTCAACAATTATTTCACAAGTAATTCTCAACATCTCAAAAATGCTTCAATCTCTTCTTCTTTTTTTTTTAAAGTTTTCCTTTATAATAGCCACCCTCAACTTATGTATTTTACATGCGTTAAGGTGCACGATGTCTTTGGAAGGAACAAGGTCATCATCAAGATAACTTCTTTTGTTCATGTCACATTCTTTTGTTCTTATTTTTTTTCATGTCACATTCTTTCAAAGAGGGCTTTTTAAACACTTTGTAGCTATCATTGATCACCTTTTACACTCAACCATCCTTTTTCTTAAGATTTAATAATTAGAATAAGTCTATGCTATAATGCTCAAGGAAGCAAACTAGGGATTCAACAAAATAGTCAAGGGCAAAATATGGCTACCAACAAAAGGCTACAGGCTCAAAAGGGCTAATTAGTGATACATAATATCTGAAAAGGCTAAAATTTACCAGAAAAATCAAAGAAAGCCTATTATCATCTCCTAAACAAAGCAACACTTTTTATTTTGCTTCAATAACATGCAGGGCAAGTTCTAGACTAAGATGCAAAACATGGAGTATACAAAATCTCACCACACATGGCACAAGTATCAATCAAGATGGATCAATTCCACTTCTGAGATAGACAGGATCATAACAAACTACAAAATAAAATAAGCTATATACAAAGTCACAACCATGAGCTTAGGTGTCAAAGAGTCTGCAAATTCCTTATCAATCAAGCATTCACAAGAAATTACTACTAAAAAATTATGCCGAAATAGCAAGTATCACACCACTCAAAGGGGTATTTTCTTTTCTCTAAAAAAAATAAAAAATTAAAAGAAACTTATTCCTAAAAACAAATAAAAGACACTCAGTTCAAAGGGACTATCCTCGGGAAAAGAACCGAAAATAAAAGTCAAGGAATCCATCCTAAAAAAAATAAAAGACTCAATAAAACAATAAAAACTAGGAATTTATTCTTCCACCCCACACTTAAAAAGATGCTATGTCCCCAAAGCATCAAATAAAATTTAAAACAAGGGTTAGAAAAACTCCCTGAGGCCTTTAGGCCTAGCTAGTAGCATGTTCTCTTAATTTTCATTAAGGGTCGTCACCCCACACTTAAGTTCAAACGTGCTCCTTAGCTCCAAATTTTTTTTTTTTGGGTACTCAGACTTCCCCAAATCTGCAAAAACAAGACCAAAAGAAAAAAAATGACACTAATAAAATAAGAAGTTACACTACTAATTGAGTTGCCTCCCAATAACCGCCTAATTTAACGTCGCAGCATGACACAAGTAAGTTCACCACTTTTCTTTCCACTTTGAACTTATGAATTGTACCCCTAACTTTACATCTATTTTTCTGCTCCTCTCAAGGGATGGTGGTATAAAGATAAAAGAACCAAGTAATATATGTCGCATATTGCACTTCTTGGTCTTTAGGTGAGGAATGTCATTTTGTCTACGTGGACTAAAAAACATTAGGATGTAGGGGCCTTTTACCTCATCTATACACTCATCCATTAGTTTAGATTTTATAGAAAAGTGTTTTGAATGAGATTCAAGTTGCCTCAACTCCATAGCAGCATTTTTTTACAACATTCTCACTTTTGTACTCTTTTTCAACATTGATATTAAGGAATAAGGTGTAGTTGAATTGTTGGAATTCCTCTTTTTGCTCCACTAGTTGGTCATCATCCACGACAATTGGTAATTGGGCTTCAGACGCCTCAATCTTTTTGTTCAAGTCAACCTCTAAGTCATTAATATCTGAGCCAAATTGATCTATTTCTTGTGTGAGCTCAACTCTTTCTTCAATCAATTGGGTTGTCATGTATATTAGACCATCACGGATAGACTCTTCAAGCTTTAGAAGTTGAGTTTGTCCTTGTATCCAATATTGGCTCACTATCTTCGTTTCTCCATAACTTTCTCCTTGTTGGGCTTCAATCTCTTTTAATTCAGCTTGGACAGTAATTTCTAATTGAATAACGTCAAGCTTATCCAATAATTTTATGAATTTTTTATGCTCTTCCGCGCATTCAAATAATTGTTCGGTGATTTTTGAATTAACCTTGTCCAGCATGTCCGTACATTCCATAAGTGAATTCACATTGCACGCCTCTTGTTTTGCATTCTCCGCTTCATCGCCCCTACCAACATCACAAATAACAGAAGAATCATAATAGGGGTTTGTGGGAAAGGAATAAGATTTAGGACAACCACATATATGACATAAAGGACATTCATCACCCAACCACGATTTATCCCAATCATCCATATCAATAAGAGTACCAAATTATTCAAAGAAAGAAAAAATAATAATTGTTGAAAAAAAAGAAAAAAAAAAGAAAAGAAATAAATTAATAAAAAGAACAAGTATAACCTACAAGAATAGTTAATTTCTAAGTCCCCGGCAGTGGCGCCAAAAACTTGTTGCTCCCAATTGCACAAGCAAGTGTATGCGGCCGCACAAGTACTCTTAAAAGAACCATATTATCGAACCCAAAGGACTTGTCAATTAACTATTTTTACCAAATTATACTGGTCTAATTATTTATTTAAGAGTGCCAAAAGAAAAGAATGCAAGAACAAAATAAAATTACTTACAATGGTTGGAAAATACCAGGGCTGCAACATGCAATGAATCTCATATATCATATTCTTGGCTTAGAACTAATTTTAGTTGTCAAGTTACTGGTTTCTATGGCTAATTGTATGAGTCGGGCTACACTCCTCTCGTTGCCTACTCCAGTTAGCTATCTAACTACATCGTCGAGCGGGGATAAATAGACTAACTGGTGATCAATTATATTTCATCCTATTTCGTAACCAAGCAAGTTGTTCGTTCGGGCGTCACTCCTGAACACTAATCACCTTAATCAAATGGGTCGATCGAGCTCTCTATATTCTCTGGTCTATCTAACCCCTCCTCTCTCGATTTTAGGATTAGATAATAGATTTATCTTATGGTGCGCAAACATAAAATACTAAACACAAGAATATAGAAGTAACTTATAATGACAACTAAGAATTAATTCATAATGCCTTTAATAATCAACAATCAATTCGTAGCTACAGCCCCAGAGCAAGGGCGTTTAGCCACTAATCTCTAAGAAAAGAAAGAAGAAGAAAAGAACCCTAAAAAGTATTGACGACTTTCTACTTGATGCCCTATGATTGATCTCTCCAAATAATTATTTCTATGGACTATTTATAGATATAGAAAACCCTAAATAAAATAATTAAGTTCAAAACAAATTAGGAATTCAAAACCATAAAGGAGTTGAATTCCTTTTTATTTTCGGCGTGAACCAGTGCTCCACAGCCTTCAACATGCTGTTGCGGCTCTTCAGTGTCTGCCACGTGGAATTTTCCAATTCCAATTCCAATTCTACTTCAACCAACATATATGTTATTTTATAAAGTTTAATCCATTAAGATGTCTGCTTGATTTCCTTCTATAACCTTTCATATTTAATTCGTTTTAGCTTCAAACTTCTTCAACTTTACACTAATTTACTCCTACAAAGAAAATACACTATTTAGCACAATCCATAAAACTCATTCTCAAAAAGGACAAATATAAATAATAAATGTGATAGAAATAATGATTAAAATATATATTTTTGGCCTCACATCAGTGAGCCTTCTAAGTATCAGGTTTGTCTCCTCCTCAAAACCTACAATTATTTTATTAGTTGTCAATGATTTTCTCTCAACTGGCTTCTTGGGAGAGTACAGAACAATGAGATCTCTATTCTCAGGAATCTTCTTATGTAAATTGGAGATATCTTCTTTGATAAGCTTGATCTTCTTTATGGTAATGGGAAGTGAGAAAATAAGATGTAAGAGACCATTATCTCGAACAATAATTGAATCAATGACATCTTTTGCCTCATATTCCACATTTAAAACACGTGCCCAGAGATCTTTATACTATTCTTGCTCAATATTCACGAAAAAAGATCTTATTGATTCTAGGTCTTTTTCACCTGCCCAATTTGTTCCTTTATCAAAGCAATTGAATAAGCATTGGAATCCAGTAAATCATCTAAGTGTCTCTGTAGCAGATGCATGAAGAGAGGTCCATCACTCATGGGGAAGCAACATTAAGATGAATTCGGGACTTTCAGATAAACATGTTTGAGATCTTCCTTGAGGAGTTCAATGTTTTCCAGCAACTTTAGGGTTGCACGATTTGTCTCATCAATACTCTCTTTATTCCTTAATTTCTCTTCTAAGTCGCGAATAAGAGTAGATACCTCTTTGATAAGTGCTTCATCAAATGCCAAAAGATCAAATAATTTGTCACGATGAATAAAGTCCTTGGGCATATCAAAAAGAATAATTAATAGGAACTCAATCATGACATGAATGTTTCGAGCCCCTAAAGTGCTAGGGGTAATAACAGTTATCATGTGCTCTTGTAGATGAATAAGATATTCCCGAAGAATGTCCGGAGAGGTTTCCAGGAGCTGCTTAATGAATTGTCCAATTTCTGCTGAAGTTGAATCTTTCAAATGTGCATAACCTCCAGTTCAGTTGGAACAGTCTTCAAGAGTAGATGTGCTAGCTTGAAGAGTCGAGAGTCTCCATCATTCTGATCATCCTCATCTTGCTTGGAGAGTTGAGCATGTTCATCAGTCTGCTCATCCTCGTTTAGCTCGGAGAGTTGAGAGTCTTCATAAGTCTGATCATCCTTGTCTTCATCAGTCTGATCATCTTTGTCTTCATCAGTTTGATAATCCTTATCTAGCTCGGAGAGTTGAGAGGCTTCGTCAGTCTGATCCTCCTAAAGGAAGTGTCCTATTCTCTCAGCCATGAGTTGAAACTGAGGTATGACATTCTTACTCATCTCATGCTTAATGCAACCATTCACTATCAACCCATGGAAATCTTTGACGTTGCCACATACATTCTGAAGAACCTCATATTGAGTCACTCCAGGAAACATCTTTTCAGCACGATGCTTGGATAGATGATAGGGATTCAAGAGGAGGAAGTCTAATTGCTCATCCATCATGGTGGCATCTGATTTAGAACGAAGATGTGAGCTGATACAGTCATCCATATTATCGGCGAGGCTAGTAAGGACATATTTACACCCGAATTTGTTGCCATCATCATCATCCAAAATTGGTTGAAGCAGATTCTCAACCTCTTGTGTTTTTCTAGTCATTATATCTTCAAACTGCTCCAAATCGGAATAAGAAAGCTGGACTTATGTACAAACAAATGTCAGCTTCAATTTCAACTTTTCAATTAGATCCACATCAACAACCTTTTGATCTTCTTCATTCTTTAATCTCTCCATGAAATCCAGAACATTGTCAACGTCCTTACGAAGAGCAGAAAATGACACCTGCCAAAAGACCAACTGTTATTCTCCTAGTCCTATTAAATTTACGAAGCCACATTTCTACCATGCTATATGTTATTCTACATAGGCACCTACCATACCGATGAGTTGTTTGCTTCCTCTATTGTAACTTTTATGGTTCCCCTTTTATACTCATATGTCACTCATGTTCCCTCCTATGTTATGATTATGATTCTATTGGACGTCCTGTTTCTCTTTTAGTTATGTTCCATGTTTCATTCTGCCATATTACATACCGCACAATTCCTATGTACTTATTGGTGATCAGCTCCATTGGCTCTTGAAGCATAATAAGTCCGTTCAGTTGGTTTTTTCGATTTCTCTAGGCATCTACTGGGGTTTATCGACAATTTAGTGGTTAAAATTTTCCATTTCTCAAGGAATGTATTTTCATTGCAGTAAGATTTTTAAAAATTACTTAAAATAACTGCTGACATGTTATATTTCAGTGCCCAAATATTTGACTTTCCGATGAATTATACTTTCTAGGTAACTAACACATAGTTCAGTGAATTTAATGATGCAAAAGTTAATTTTGTGGCTATATTGATACAACACATAAGGTTCAGTGAATCTAGTAAGACGAAAATTAGTTTTTAGAATTTTACATATACACAAGTAAAGTTCATTGATCATGGGTGAGATTAACTCGAGAATCTACGTGCAGTATTTTATTTTATTTTTACCTTCAAATTTTGATTATATATTATAATAAGATAATGATCCAAGTAAATATAAGATACCTCTAAGTTTCTTCTTTCCATGACAGTGCCTTTCAAATTCTCCGAATCTGATGTAGATAACAAGTTTAAGCACAAGTTATATATAATGAAAAAAACTGATATGGGTGTTGCCTGTTTGTGTGTATGACTATAGTCCTTCCAACAAAGTATATATTAGGTTGACAAGATTTGTGTGGAAGAGAAGATAGTAAGAAAATCACAAAAAAATATGTTTGAACAAGTCAGTCAGGCAGTCAGCTGACATTGGGACTGTACATGAAAGAAATGTTCAATAATAATGAACAAACCAAAGTAACTCTTAGTATGATATTTTACAACACTGGATGTCCATTAGTAGATAATGTGCCTAGTTAAAACCTTACTAGAAAAATCTCGTGATCTCTCTAAACTGCTTTGGTTGCTTGTTATTTTAGTAACCTCGTCTGCTAAGAGTTAGAAGGATCACATCATCTACTTAATAGTTCAATCGGGACTTTCATCAAACACATTGTAGACATCTTTTATCATTACCAATTTCAGAACAGTAAAAAGGTGTAAGATCCTGTTGGTGCTGCCAATTTATCCTCCAGAATATATTTTGATTTACTTTTTGTTTCCAAGTTATATTCATTCTTTCTAGGCATAACACATTAACAAGACCCTTAACTAGGCTTCAGCGAATAACTATGACCTTTAACTTGTGCACAAGTATACTTGTCTGCTACAAAGGAAACAGATAAGAAAGTTAATCAAACTTTCAATACTCTCCGTTTGTAGTCAATGAAGTGGTTGAGATTCCTAAGGTCTTAGGTTAAAATCCCGAGGTAAAAACACTAGATGATTCTTCCCATCTGTTATATCATTGGTAGACAGAGTTACCTAATATCTTATTGCTGGTAGGAGGTGACATATATCCCGTGGAATTAGTCGAGGTGCGTGAAAGTTGACCCAGACACACGGTCATCCTCATCTTGCTCGGAGAGTCGAGAGACTTCATCAGTCTGATCATCCTCATCTACCTCGGAGAGTTGAGTATCTTCATGAGTTTGATCATCCTCACCTACCTCGAAAAGTCGAGTCTCCATCATTAATCTGATCTCCTACTCTCTCGGCCATCAGTTGAAACAGAGGTAAGACATTCTCAACCATCTCATGCTTAATGCAACCATTCACTATCAACCCATGGAAATCTCTTACGTTGCCATATACATTCTGAAGAACCTCATATTGAGTCAGTGGCGGACCTACCTTGGTCCAAGGGGTGTCAAGCGATACCCCTTCGTCGGAAAATTATGTTGTATATAGTGATTAAATTTTAGTTTAATAAATATAAATACATAAATTGACACTTCTTTGAAACAAGTTGAAGGTTTAGTCTATTGGTTAGAGGTTTGCAAACACTCCATGAGGTCATGTGTTCAAGCCCTACTAGCCCATTTATAATTTTTTTTACTATAACCACTGACACCCCTTAATAAAAATTTTGTGTCCGCCACTGATTGAGTCACTAATGGAAACACCTTTCCAGCACGATGCTTGGATAGATGATAAGAGACCTAAACATAATCTTCACCTTTTGACATAGAATTTCTTAATCGTATTACAATCTAGAATCTAACCACAAAGCACACAACTTGCAGAAGCGAATACCCCAAGTATCAAAAGAAGAGGACTTGAACACACATGTACAAAGACTTTAAGATCTGTTTTAATGATAGTTTAGGTATATATTTTTTTTATCATTAAACTCTAAAATTTACATTATATATTACTGGGAAAAGACTCAAATATGTGATCGAACTTTCAAAAAAGAATCATCTATGTTATCCCTTAAAAATTTGGTTCATCTATGATATTTTTGTTTGAGAAAAGACTCATCTATGTCATTATGGATTAACGGAAAACCCATTCAATTTTCAAAAAATATTTTGTCCACATGGAGATGATGATTCGGCCACATCATTATTATTTTATATTCTTTTTTAAAATCAGCTAAATTTTTTAAATCCATTTGAATTTACTATTTTCTAAGAATAAACTATAAACGCACCCAAATTATAAACACCCAATGAATCCTTTACAGAAGAAATATCAAAGAGGGAAGTTTTGGGTAATAAATAGCTGCTTGAGTGAACTGGATAAATTCGCGAAAACAAAAACCCTTTCTGATAAGGGATGATAATGGCAGTGGTACCATAAGTAGGGACTCACAGAAGACTGTAAACGACTGAATTTATCAGAGCAACACATATATTTTGGTTTCTAAGCAGACAGTCTTAGAAACAAATATAATCCCATGTATGTTTCAAATATAGTCAAACTTGTTTATAACAATGATATTTCTACTTAGTATTCAAAAACAGACAGTTCAGTTGAGACTTTGATCAAACACATTGTAGACATCTTTTAACAAGAATCAAAACAGCAAAAGAGTGGAGAAAAACCTGTTCACACATAATTCTTAAGAGCTACTTCAATAACGGGATATTCTTCCGGCCAACAACTTGAAGCTCGTCCCCTCCCCTCATATCTTCAGTGTATTCCTTAATCTTGAGAGAAGAATCTTCAAGTTGAGGGCTCTTTACAAGTTTGATAATTTTCAATGAATAAATATCCCCAAAACTAGGCGGAATCTCCTCAAGCTTACGACATCCCCACAGTTTTAATTTCTCAAGCGCGGGAAGGATTCCTCTCCAACCTCCCACTTGGCAAGAGTCACTTTATTTAACGTCAAGCATTTGAGATTCTCAAAGGTGTCTTCCTTCCCCATGTTCCATTCTCCCCCCTCAATGATTGTACGATAAAGGAACAACTCTTCAAGGTTGGGCAGTCTCGCTATTGTTGATAGAGAATCGGATGTCAGAGGAAAGTGATACAGCTGCAAACATTTCAAACTCGAAGGGAAGTGAAAATCCCATGGCCGATTTGTGGCTGCAGAGGACCCACTGTCATTTGTGTTTGAACTTTCAAAATTTACAGTGAGGTCTTCTAGTTCAGTTAGGCAATCCAGTTTCGGGAACCAGTATTGCTCTGTTGAATAATCCAATGATTCCTTGAGATCAAATTGAAGCAATTGAAGATTGGGAAG
>JAJOOF010006502.1:0-13950 GCA_029582545.1 Solanum lignicaule
TATGTGCCCACGTGGACACATTACTATTTATAATTTTACATTATTTTTTATGTCCACGTGGGCAAATATATATGTTTAAAATATGGTATTAAATAGTCTAGGGAGGTAATAGGTCCTCATGAAAGTTTAGTATCGCAACAGCAAATTCGACAAAAATTGGGGTATTTTTCAGACCCTTATCCCATTTAAATATTAATGACGTAGATTTTTAAGTAATCTAGTGTCTTAATTATGGTTAAGAAGGAGATATATTATCATTTAAGTGTATCCAATTTTAGATAAAAATAAAGCCATCTTAATCATTTTTGTTATTTATACTGAACTTATTTTTTCATTCACACACAAAAAAGTTGCTTCTTCGTAGACTAAAATTTCTGCCAATTCAAAATCAACATTTAAATAAATTGTTTTACAACAAAAGAAACAATTTAAATCATATAGTAGAATTTAGATATTAAATAAAAAGTATCAAAGATTACTTCTCCGTAAAATATCAAAGAAATATAAACTGGTTTTTTGGTTAGATTAACTTTTTCAAAAAATGGATAGAATCTTTTTTAGAACAAAAATATTTAGGGATCTTGATTGTGATACAGTTTATAAAACTATGGAAAACTCATTTCATATCAAAAGTTTAATGCTATTTAGAGCCTGTTTGGCATTACAGTTAAAAATAGCTTATTTTTAGAAGTAATTTTTTTTAAAATAACTTTTCAGAAAAGTGTTTTTGAAAAATAATAATTTGTGTTTGGTTAATTCATTTGATAAGTGTTTTCTAAAAGCAAATTGTGTTTGACTAATTTTTTAAAAAAGTGCTTATGAGAGTCAAATTACGATAAAACGGATAAAGGACAAGTATTAATGTACTTTTAATATTAATATTATTTTATAGAGAGAAACTAGTTCAAACATCTATTACAAAAAATTAAATTAATTTTTATTTTTATTAAATTAAAATATTCATATTCAAATTTTCAATCAAAATATTTTGGAGAGTTAAAATATTTAATTGTTTTTTATTTTTTCTAATCTTGCAAAAATATTGTTGTTACTTTTTTTCTTCTAATTCTACAAAATAATAAATAAAATAATAATACTAAATGTATAGTAAAATATATAAAATTTATTATATAAAAATAAAAATAAAATTATTAAATGAAACTTATCCAAATATATGAGACATGTTAATTAATTAATAAGAGATATATTCTCAACACCAATGCCAAACTGACTCTTAATTGAAGTCAATTTCATTCCTTTCTTCCAAAATTTTAGGAGATCGATATTTTCTTATTAAAATCAGGAAATTTAAATAGCCATATCTCTTATTTTAATCATGATTGGTAATATACTCTTTTAATTAATAAAATTAATTTATTTAAACCTTTGATATTTAGGTGATATAGGTATCACACAAATAAGTTCTCTTATTTTAATCATGATTAATAAGCATACTCTTTTATTTAAGAAAATTATTAATAAACCTTTGATATTTAAGTAATATAGGTATCACACATATAAATAGGGAAAAAAATGTAGAAAAGAGAAACGAAGAGAAATCGGATCTAAAAATATGTAAAGTAGACGATTCTTGTCAATTAATTCCAAAGCACGAATTCTGACTTCTTTTAAAAGCTGACAGTTGTAGTAATTAGTTATCACATAATTTTTCTTTTCATTAAGCAATTTCATTATTTGGATGTGATAGATTTACTATTCCAAATAACTAAAATCAAACCTTGTACTTAATCTTTCAAGATGTGATAGATTTACTATTCCATATTTCAAATTTTCTTTCATTTTAAAAACATTTTCTCACCTTATCTGATATCTCATATAGGAGCATTTGTCAAATTGAAATTGTCGTTTGTTCAGATGATAGGAAATTGGGTATATAAAAATTAAATAGCATTCACAGTTTTAAGATGGATGTTCACACAGAAGAAATAGCTTGTCAATTAAGACTAGATATATAATAAAATAATTGAGATATAAAATGATTTGAATATTTTGATTATAAAAAATAAATAAGCATCAAATTGACATTACTCCTATAACTTGTAATGCACAAAGTATAAATTATTATTATTTTGTTCCATCTGGTGTATTTAGGTGACGGGCGCTCTCAACAGGATTTTTTTCATACTCATGACTCGAATCTGAAACCTTTAGTTAAAGGTGAAAGTAGTAACACCACTACACCACAACTCATGTTAGTGTACAAAGTATTAATTAGTTATATTTAACCCATAATATCCCAAGTCTATATTTTTTTAGCCAAAAAAGAAAGTCACTTTCCTTATTTATTTCCCATAATTAGCACTAATTCTTTCAGATTACACAACACAAGTATCTTGTGTTACTTCAACCGTTCTAATTAAATATGCTGGCTTCACATTGGAAACTTATGAACTACCAATAAATCAATAACATATATTGCTTACAATTTAATCCCACGGTTCATTTTCACTTTTCATTATATTAAAAAAAATTGTTTCATATTTTACTTATAACATTAACTACTTATTTCTTAAATCAAATCCTAAGATTTAAGACTATACACCAGTAATATAACTATTAAACTATGAGGATTAAAAGAACGTCAGAAACTAACTTAAAGGAAATGAAAAAAGAAGAAGAGGATATTGAAGAACAAAAATAAATCTGATATTAGAGTTGCCATTTAATAGTTTGAACTTTCTCGACATTGATAGTTTTGGATATTTGAATTTCCACCTTTGACTCCTCATTTTGTCATCACTTTACCGTTTTTCCTTAATAACTAAAAAAAGATAGTTTTCAACTTTTCGTGCTAACATTATAGCCGCTAGTTCTAGTTCAGGGGTCCTCCTATTGTACCTTTCTCTATAACTCATAGGGTACCCCAAACCCAAAATGAAGAAGATCAATTCTTTTTAAAAAGTAGAAGAAACTGAGCTATTTTTGTAGAAACAACTTTTCAAAATGGGCTAGCTTGGTCCCCAATTGTCCATATCTAAATTGAATAGTATTGAAGTATAGTGTGTTTGAATTTCACCAGTGATATTAATTATTTTCACAATTTGATGAAATATATCTAAATTAGTCATGATTACATTAAACTTAGAAACATTTACAGAAACAAATAAAATTGCCATTTTCTCTAGGCTGTTATTTGACAAGATTCAAAAACAATATTCCAGAAAAATTTACCCATTTGAGGCTGATTTTCGAACTCTCACCAAAAATACTCTGCAGAGTACACAAGTAATGTATCCATACAAGTAGTCATTTAAATGAAGAAAACTGTATATATTATCATTTATGAAAAATGATATTTACATTATCCTCCAATGTACCAAAAACATATATATCTACATGAAATGAATGTAGTAACACAAATGTATGATAGAGAGAAACAGACAAAATCTTCACAAAATGAGAAACTTGGGCCGCTATAAAATGTAGATATTGGTGCTTAAATGCATGTCAAGAGAGGACATTGAAAGCCTGAGCAGTGCGAGCAACCTTGATAAACACGTCCTCCAAAGTTGTATCAGCCAGACCCCAAGCATAAACTGTGAATCTACTCTTTGCTTTCTCAACAGCTTCAAATACATCTGCAATTCTAACCTCTTGCTTTGGCAACTCAAACTTCTGTGTCCCCGATAAATGGTATATCCTGTTGGCATTTGGAGATAGACGTCGCACCATGTGCTCCACTTCCTCCTCCTTATCTGATGATGTTGTCATCGTAAACACATATGACCCTCCGTATCTTCCCTTCAACTGTCATCCAGCAGGGGAGTACATGGTCAGAACAGTTGGAAAATTAATGGTATCAGATGGAGACGTCGAAAAATATATAAACTGACTCAACACTTGCAGCATTATATTTCAAAACAAGTCTCCACTTCCCTTCATTCTTACTTATGAACACATTACTATTCCTATCAAACGAGTACCTTGTCCACAATCTCATAACAGTGAGGGAAGCACAGAAAATGTACAGGATTTCAAAATTTTCTTAAAACGCTCAAAATTACCTCTTTGGCATTTCCTACACACTGCAAGTTGCCATCCACGAATATTCCTAGTCGATCACATAGATGCTCCGCTTCTTCCATTGAATGAGCTGAAATTGTTATCCTTATGAGTTGTCATATTAATGGTCTCATTAACCAGAGGTTAGGAAGGAACAAGGAAAGAATTCAGGTGTGCAAAGTCCAAGATATGTTGGGCTAGGACATCTGAATTAATGTGGAATGACAAGAAACTAGTGTACAACGCATAATATCCCATTATCAGTACTTTTAAGATTACTTTATACCGTTGTTTAAAGAACATGTGTAATTGGAGAAACCTACATGAAGTTTATTCAGGTCAAAAGGGGCAACAAAGAAGTAAGAGAAGTAACGTTAAATTACTTGTGAGAATAATTGCTCTATCTTTCTTTGCACGTTTGACCACATTCCACAAGTTATTTCGTGAAGCTGGATCCAGTCCAGTACTGGGCTCATCCATGTAGACAACCTGGAAAAATACATAAACCACAAAAGAATATCAATATACATCTCTGATTGTCTTTCTATGAGGATGGATGGTAGCACTAACATACCTTGGGATCTCCAATCAGTGAGATGGCAACACTTAGTCTCCTTTTCATTCCTCCGCTGTATTTCCCAGCTTGCTTGTCAGCAACGCCTCCATGAAACAAGTTGACACTCTTAAGGGATTCTTCAACTGCCTGTAGACAGAAAGGTATAAGTAGCCCAAATACATAAAAAGCATCTGTTTTGGATGAGGAGTCAATTTCATCAACATTTTGTCTTTCAAATGCCTCGACAACTAATTTCCCTTATTCCAATCCCGAAACTTGAACATCTCATGTTCTTTAAGGACCTTGGGGAGTTGTTTGGTGGGTTAGGCAGGAGAGAGGGAGGAGGGGGGAAGGACTGAACCAATTGCTTGTGCTATTGATATAGATATCAGTAACAATATCCTGGCAATGGGACAAGTTATGCTAATTGGCGGTAACATAGCTAAATCAACATTTCTGCTCTAACAGCGAGAACTTCAATTTTGCAAGTCCTCTTCATAAGCCCGAAAAAGTTAATACATGAACCATTAACTTACTTGTGTCAAGACTGCTCCTTTAAGATTTTTAAGCCTTCCATAGAAAAGTAGGTGCTCCCTTCCTGTTAATTTTTCCCAAAGTAAGCTGAAATAAAATTCCATATGCAAAAAAAGGCAATGAGTATTATGACACTGATATTTGCAGGAAGGAGAAGGGATCACATATAAACTTGACTCAATCGAAAGTAGATTCTTACTCATGCTGCGGACATACACCCATGTTGGTGTATATCATATCCATGTCTGTTAGAATATCCATACCCTGAGCATATGCAGTACCAGAGCTTGGTTTTATGAGCCCAATCATCTGTTAACAGAAAAAGATCACTAAAGGGTGTAGAGTTTTAAGATTTTGCAATCTAAGTAAATGAAAGAAGAATCAGTATACATTATATCCGACTACAAGAAGAAGGGCCCTAAGAATGTGTTTTTAAAGTTATAAAGGTCACATAGTGACTAAAACTTAAGATTTACAAAGATACATCTAACACGAAACAGACAACAGGACTGACCATGCTAATAAAAGTAGTTTTGCCAGCACCATTGGGACCTAGCATACCAAAACATTCCCCTTGAGGCAAAGCAAGTGACAATCCTCTCACTGCAAATTTCTCAGGGTTTCCATCTTTCCCTGGATAAACCTTTTTCAAATTGTCACAAATGATGGCATGACCTGTATTTGATTCGAGCAACTGCTCAACTCTCTCCCTCTGTTGAAAGGAGGTTCAATATGGTTAGGTTTGTAGATAGGAACAAATGACAAGAGAAAAATGTTTTTCATGAGAAACATTAAATGTTTACCTCCTGAGCAACATCAGGTTTCTCCATTTGTACAAAAACTTTAGTCTCCTCCTTTGATAAACTAAGTTTCCTGATAGGATGTGAAGGCTTCTTCCGGAAGTTCCTCAAGAAAAAAAGGGGATCTTTCCCTGATGATGTAATTTGATCAATGTAATAAGCAAGAACGAGAAACACCAACCACTGCACTATCATAATTATTAGGACATCCTTCATCCCATTTTTTCCATCACTCAAATCTTTCCATCTCATACCATCTGTTCCCATATAATTACCAACGAAAGCATAGTAGGAAAACTCGTATAATCCACGAAAAAGAGAAAATCCAGGATAAAGTTCCATAACTATAATCCAGCCTCCTACAAAGTCATGATAGCATTTACCAGAAGATTATACAAATGTGAAAAACAAAGCCAAACAAAATATCAGGAGAAATAGAGGCAAAACTATCTGACCACTATCGTAATTTTTAACATTATTTTTGGCACAGAAGAGAAGAAAAGGAGAAGTTGTTATCTTCGCCTAATGAAAGTATATAGCTCCCATGCTGCTTGGTAAAGGAAGGGAACATTAGAAGGAACACAGTAATTTGTTCCCTATTTTCATTCAAAGCCTAGAGACACTAGGGAACGGTTGCTCACCTTTCTTCCTCCCCTCATTTCCTTCTACATATGTATAATCCCCCCTGCCCCAGAGTATGGTAAAACTACAAACTAAAGACAGCAAATTAGTAAACCGACATTGCAGCAGTAAATCCAACAGAAAAATGTAAAAAGACAATTGTTGTATATATTTAATTTGGAGTACTGGAGTAGAATCCTATCAAACTTGAAATAGTACTTTCTCATCCCATTCCTTAAAATAAACAGGGGCTGCAGCACTCTAACTATCGTAACTTACCATCTAATGACTTTTGAAGGATTCATGAATATGAATTCTGCTTATCTCCTTACACCTTTACTGCCATTCACAATATGTTCTATAAATTTAATTTGACAACGATTATACTCCTATCAAACATGATTTAGTAGTTCCTACATCCTAGTATCACATAAAATAAACAGACATGCCATTAACTTTCACTATAGAAACTGAATGATCCAATCCCCTCAAAAGCTCCCTAATGAACTGCAGGTCAGTACAAATGTATTGCTTCAATAAATTATCATCAATCTGGAGGTGACAAGGTGTTGCAACTACGAGAATCATGATTTATAGTTCCAACTAGATGATCAAAGAGTTAGCAAGACATCCTTAAATTTCCTGAACTTACTGGGAAATGAATTATCCTGGAGAAAGAACTGGAAAAGGAATGATGCCAAGAGTCCGTTTGCAAACACCATCATATAGCCGATGACTGTTACAATGTCAAGTAAGAAGAATTAGTCATATCATGTTTGATGCTGAAAGTTAATATGAAATATTGATTCATCCTTGCAATATTAACAGCAACTTCTATTGCAGATATCAAACCTGTGGCTGTCTTAACATTCGAGAAAAACGCAGCAACTAGAAAAGCAAGGGACACTTGCAGGTTTATGTAAATGAAGTAAAACACGAACTGGATGCTGTAATCATTAACCAAAAAGAACTTCAAGCCTGCAAAAAAGGATAAGGGGAAAAATGAAATTTGAATCAGGCAACTCCAGTTAACAGAAAGGCTCAACTGAGTAGCAGTAAAATTACCTACTAATGAGCCGAAAATCACAAAACAGAACATGTATATAGTAGATATGACCAAAAAATAAGCATAAGAAATCATCCAATAGGGAACATCCGCAAGTCCATGCATTTTCATCATGATTCTTAGCTTCTGCTCCTTCTCATAAACTAGAGCTATCAAAACAACCTGCACACAATAAATCATGCAATAAATATGACAAGCATAAAGAATTATATAGGGTCATATGTTAAATTAAAAGATAACATCTGTATGAAGGCTGATAGTGTCTGCAATTACTGTGTCACAAATTTATAAGATAAAATCTAACAAGGTACGATAGTAAAGAAAATAAACATCGGAGGAATTTCAGAAATACTAATCGCCAAAAGGTGCAGTAATACTCATAAAAATGTTATGATTGACAAAGTGCCGAGTTAAAGAAGCCTGACACTATGAAAAGAAGTTAAATGCATGTTTACTATGATGAATTCTTGTAAGTATTTCTTGGAATAACTGAATTAACAGTTTAGAAGTCCTAAAGAACTAATATTTCTTAGCTCTTCTATCAACCAAGTCAGTCTTTATTCTCGTACACGAACCAAGAAATAAACCATGTTCAGCAAAAGAGAAATAAAAGGAAGACTTAAAACTCATACTGTTTGACTACATAAGATGTTAACTTTCACTCCTCATTCCTCCAACACATAAAATGAGGTAAATACTAAACAAGCATTTGATGAGTGCAAGAGAGGCTTGTCTTGACAAAATAAGATGTTAACTTTCACTCCTCATTCCTCCAACACATAAAATGAGGTAAATACTAAACAAGCAGTTAATGAGTGCAAGAAAGTTGTCTTGGAAATGGATAGCTGACAAGTTGACATCAACAATAGCATTAATAAACGACAAATTTGTCTGCCATGGAGATGGCCAATTGAACAAGTTCCATTACGATTAAACAGGACATATTAACTTACAGGAAAGAGTTGTGAAACCACCCATGTAAAGAATAGTGGTCCCAGTAGAGAAGCAAAGTCCAGCCTGAGTTTTGTCTCTGGTTTGGGCATTTCTTTGACAAACTCGAACAGCATTTTTGCTGAAGGTCCAAGCAAAAATTGAAGGTAGGCATTTGATGCCTGTACACAGCATTTAGCAAGAATTTAACACATCAATAACATGAATAGGTTTAGTATAACTACAATTAGCCTTTCATAAAGAATCAACAGAGATTGCAGACATAGATACTCAATCCCTTCATTCAAGAAGAAGTGCAATGTGAAGCAAATTAATCAATCTGATGACCTTTGAGTTGCTAGTGGGATAAGGAACAGGCAACTTGATATTTCTTAGTAATGGTCAATGTTGAAACATGTTCTTGCTAATTAATAGGACAAATTAACAACATGACGAGCTGACAATTACATATGTCAATGCAAAAGTACTTATTTTATCCAGCTCCATTATGAAGCAAAAATATGATCAGAATTACCACTTCCAGCTCTTTCAAAAACAGCTGCTTCTTGTCATTATTAAGTACTACTCTACTCTATACTTACTAAGAGACTAAGGAAACTAGACAATCTATAGTATGGTCTAATGAGTAATCAAGAGTATAAGGACAGGATTATGGTCTGCACAGCTAGTACCAATATCTAGACAAGGCAGTCGTAAAGTATTAAATTGAAACAAGTCTCTTCCCACCCTCAAAGCATACCAGCAAATCTTATTTGTATATCTGTGAGTGCATGTAGATATTTAAATTATAATTATTTATACATACTGATGTATCAAAACATACACAAATTTATTGGAGAGATAAGAGCATCATAAAGAAGGGAAAAGCAGAAATGCACTGAGAACTCCAAATATCCACCCTGTGCCCTGTCATGCCCTACTCAAGTAAATGGAACTAATTTTCATGATATCTATTAAGGATTTCCTTCACTGTGCTATGATCAGCAATACAAAATTTACAAGGGACAAGAACAATTTACATACAGAAGAACATGGAAGTAGAAAGTGAAAGGTTTACCAAATTCACTGAACGAGGAACCCTTGTCAATGCCATAGGTTGATTGCCTGTGTCATTCTTATAGGTAGAGTTATACCAAATAATCACATTGAAACTATTCCTATCTGAATTAAGGAAATCATATGCTGCAAAAAGAGATCACACAAAGTTAAGACGATACTGGAATAGCATGATTATACATAAGGACATTTATGCAGAGGGCACCAGAAAAACCTGCTATTATCTCATTTATCTTTTCCTCTGAATTCCCCTTCATGTAACCTTTATAAAGCTCATCATTGATCTCATCAGAACTATTACGCCACAAGTGTAAACCTTTTAAACAACTTATCTCTGCAGCAGACAATTAGCAAAGCTATAATTTATATAAACTCAATATGGAAATACATAAGCTTGTTTGTGTGGAAGGATCTAACTTTTTTGTCATTACTCAACTACTAGTATATATAACATCTTTAATCTTAACGAAATGTCAACGCATGTGCTTATCTTCCCATTGGTTACAAATGCGTCAAGTAAACCCTAAGAATTCAATCAAATAGTTTGAAAAGCATGTTCGGGCTAAACTATAAAATATCAAAGCTAAAATATCTTCCGTAATAGAAACTTTTCCTACTGGGATCACAACATTTAGACTCAAGTTCTCTGGCTAAAGCTTAAACTAATCCGATGTTAGTTATATACCAAACTAGTAAAAATTTTCAACCTAAGCATTATGCCTTCTTCCTCAATTTAAACATGCAATATCTAACATAAAAAAAGTTAAGGCAAGTCAAAAAGCAGTAAAGAAGATAAGTTGACTACCTTGCTGAATATTTGTAGAACCAATATCTAATGGAATAGAAAATGTGGAGTTTGGAGAACACTGCGATTGAACGTTGTAGACTGGCAGGTCGGAGAAGAAAGCTGACTCAAGAAAATTCATAACCTTAGTTGGTGAATCAGAACCCTGAAAATCGGAAGGTGATTAATCATCAAACAAAGAGTAAATTTTGAACCTATGCATAGTGAATATCAAGGGAATGAGAAAAATAAAATAAGCTAAATAGAGAGAGAGGCTCACCAAGACATTATTGGCTAAGCTATAGAAAATGTCAGAGGAATTGAGAGTTGATCCACTGCTGAACAAATTTCTACGCATACCTATTAAGTTCCATAATATTAGACATACATTAGGAATGCTATCAGAGAAAATACTCAATTCACTTCAAGATACAGAAAAACAATTCATACTTTCTCCAAAAGTCTGATTAGTTCCAGTCAGAAGTATAGTAGCAGGACAAGAACCCGATATTCTGCAAGAATCATCCGGCAAGTCCCCAAATGAAGTAAAATCAGTTCGAACAGCACGATACTCTGGTGCCGGTATCTGTAACAAGGGAGGCCATTCTGGTGGGCTAGGAATCGGACATCTGCCGACTTGGGATAAATCTGAGTATTCAATACCACATACTTGTTCACATATGCCATCACCATTTTGGTCAATACATTTGCAGCCACAATTGTTTGATGGTTTATCTAACTCATTGTTGATCAAAACTTGAATGAGAACTAGCAATACACAAAGTATGACAGGGACCAAGATGAGACGAATATTTGACTTGACCTCTCTTTTCTGCAACACAAAAGTAAATAAATAAATAGTTAAAACATACCATTTCAGAATGCAATACAGTACTGCAAATATCACTTTTTACCTGAAAATAATGTATAGAAAGTCTATTTAACCAATAACAAATATATTTTTTCTTCAGATACAAATTATAAATGCCAATCATAAATTATACTCATTTTATTTCAATCTGTTTGACCTACTTTCCATTTTAGTCCAATTCAAAAATAAACTCCTTTTTGAAGACTCTATAACTTCAATTTTGCTCATGTCATATCTAAGCTCATAAGATTAAAGGACATTTGAATATGTTCTACATATTTAAGATCACAAGATTCAAAAGTATTGTTTGCTTTCTTAAAATCAATGTCAACCAGACAAACAAATTGAAACGGAGTTGAATTGCAAAAGGCAGATAAACTCAATTTATCAAAAACAGAGAAACAAACCTGAAAAGTCAAATTCTTTCTGAGTAAAGCATTGGCTTGAGTGGAGAAGCTCGCTGGACCATGCACCGAATCCGCCATTTTCGAAGTGAAAGTATTTTTTAATTTTAATTTTTAATTTTACTTTTAATTTTTAAATTAGTTTGAAATTAGCTAAAGAAAGTTCATTGAGAAATCTTCATTTTTTATTTTTTTTGAGAACTCAAAACTCAGAATGAAGAAGCGATTGAAATTCAATTTAAGAATCTCCTTTATATACCAGTTGAAGAAAGTCATTTTCTTTTGAAATAAGTAAGTTGACGAAATTGCCCTTTTCTGTCGTTTTCATTCTGGTGAAGGAGGCTGCCTAAATGACTAAACTGCCCTTTTTACATCACGCGGTCTGATTTTGTTTAGCTACGTGCCGAAAATATTTTTTTCTCTTAATCAAAATTAGCAATTTCGTTATTTCCACATTACCTAACAAGTAACGACTAACGAATTGAGATTTTCACTTTGACCTTGAAAGCCAATTAAAAGAAAAAACTTTGTTCATACGCCATTGGTTATTTTTCTACTTCAATGTCCTTTTCAAAAAGTTGCAAAGTCTGCTAATTTTACTAGTATAATGTTTCCTTTAGTCATTCAAAGTTCTTATAATAACATTTCTTGTCCTTTAGTTAAACTTGCGAAATTTTCTGAAGATCATTTGGAAAATTTTACTAGCAGAAAAATTAAGTGTGTATACCACTAATAAATGTGGTACAGCGAATGAGATTTTTTTTTTCTTAATTAGAGGTTTCACATTCAAGTCTTAAATATGGTAGAGCGCTACTCCCTGAATGGAGCCCTACACGGTCAGACTTCAATATAAATATCGAACGAACGAAAAATAAAAAGTAAGTGTGTATATGTTTTTGTATTCATATTAGATTACAACAATAACTCCTTAAGTTATTTTTGCATGAAATGTCTTCTTCTTTTTTTCGAGTTTCGCCGCTTTAATTATTAGCTATTCCTCTTTCCTATTTGTGTTTCTTTTATCTTAGCCACATCTGAATTATAGTGCATTTTCTTCTAAAAATTAATATGAACAAAGGAACATACATTTGTGAATTATTTTGCATAGAGCACATCATTTGCCTTGTGGATTATACTGTATAATTAGCTTTTAAGAATTCATTAGTATGATTTAGCTATAATTTGATCAAATGAGTCGTTTGGTCTCTCACGATTTCGAAGAAATGAAAAATAATAAGTCGTGTGTTTTTGCACAATAATTTAAAAATAAATAGTCAAACGTCATTTTGGTGAGTCGTTAGTTAAATTTGTTTGTTACTGAGAGTCCTCCACTTTATCTCTTTTGATCAATCCAAAAATATGTTGTTCCTTTTGACATTTTAACTTCAAAATATGGCTCTTTTAGTTTCAGACTCGAATACTAAATACAAATAATTAATTAAAATTTTGAAGTTTATGGATTCTCAATTATCTCAATTATTGTTTCTTTTAATCATTAAGTGTCCAAGGAAAATCGAAACTTCAAGAAAGAGGGCAACAAAGCTTAAGCAAATCTCATTTATATTGTTGAATCATAAGCTTACTTTGTTATAAGATTTCAAATAAATAATTTTTATATTTAATAGAATTCACACAACTTTTTGAGTTTCTGAAAATTTACACCCCATTTCCTAGATCCACCCCTACAAACATCCATTAAATTCGGATTTCAACGGTATTAGAAAGTGAATATAGTATAATTTCTTCTTTCATTGTTGGCTAACAATTTTCAGCATTTTCTTGATATAATATATGGTTCTATACTTCTATTAATTTTATAATAAAGCCTGAATCAGATTCTTTCTAAAAGCCATATGTCTTAACAATAAAAAGAAAGGAACAATCAAGATGTCATTAATTGTTCTGCTTGAAGTAATCGTGTGATTTATTAATTAATCAAAATTTTCTATTCAAAGTCTAACTATTAAAGTAATACATTATTAACAGATTCACACATCCAGACACGGATTCTTCTTTGATATAGTTTCATTTATTAATTGAAAAAATAATAATATGAAAGTTCTTGGAACTTCCATGAAAGTAAATAAATAAACAAGACATATTTGTTTATTTTTGGCCTAATTAATATTCCCCTGTTTACTTTATTTGTAGATTTTTATTTTTAGTTATCACTTTTAAGTTTTAACATATCAAGAAAAGATAATTATTTTTTTCATGATAAAATTTAAGTATAAATGTGACAAATAAAAATAAACGGGGAGAATACTTCCTAGAATTAAGAAGG
>JAJOOF010006503.1:0-21721 GCA_029582545.1 Solanum lignicaule
TTCTAAAACAACCATTTCACGCCAAGATTAGTTTTGGGAGTTCTATTCGCCCGAATTCGATTCTGTAAACTTGTGCAGGCTCCTTAACGTCTTGGCTATCCACTCACGTTATCAAACTCATAATTTGTCGCCCATCCATTAAAGGATTGCCCTAGACCTCACCTGACTCAAATTTCGTCCAAGTCTGGCCTAGGCTAGAAATTTCCAAGTTACTACTCAGAAAACTCCTATATTCCTTCCCCATTGGCCTTTCCATAACGACGGGGACAAGTTGTTACATTATGTTTGAGGATGGACATGGTTTTTAGTACTGGATAATGTAATGACGTAGAAGGTTATTTTTGAAAATGTTCATAAAATTACCATTTTACCCCCTTTTGGACAGTTGCTTTGAGTCATTTATATTTAGCCGGTGAAGGGTTTTTGAAAATTTTGAGCTACTCGTTTAGCTACAGTTAATTAATTAGTGGGTAAATTTTTAATAATTAATTTTAATAAGTGGTTAATGGGCCAAGCCCATAATTTATTTAATACCCTATGCCACTTGGCCCATATGTTGAGATAAGTTTAAAAGGTTTAACAATTTTCTAATTATAATTGAGGAGAAACAAAAAATAAAATCACATCGCTTAACAAAAGCAGGCAATTGAGAGCCGAAACGAAAGTCATCACTTGTCGAAGCTTTCAGGTAATTGTTTAAAATTTGATGATTCCTTTTTAAATTATATTTGGTCAACTAGAAATGGTGATAATTTGTCATATTGGAGGCAATAAAATACGCCATCCATTGGCAGTAATGGTATGACAACAATGGTAGAATTATCATGTTAAAGTATTAGCCTAAGATAGTTGAAAATTTGGGTGTATGCATAGATGTTACATTATTATTATTTTATTATTACTATTTGTTAGTGGTAACAAATTAGTTTTTAAATTGTTTAAGATCAAGTCTTCCCAATAGTGGGTATGTACTTTTGGTGGGTTAATGTATACAAGGTCATGGTGATGTAGTAATTATGGTTTGAGGTGTTTAGAGAGTTAAAGAGTGAGGAAGTGGTGATTCTGCAATTTGTAGTTCCAAGTGAATGAACTGATGATTTTACAAATCGTAGTCTTTGGTAATATTTAATTCTTTTCCGGATCCTCCTTATAATTATCACACTAAATTCCAGTTTTGATATATTGAGATAAATAATTAAATATTATATGTATTATATTATATGAATACAATTATATTTATGATATTTGAAGGAATTAAGACCTAACCCTAGGATTGAAATTTGGAGAATATAAGAGTTGACATGTTAATTGACATCAAGATTAAGAACTTGATTATAGATTTGAGTAAGTTTTTGAGTCTAGAATGGACACATAGTAATGGTGTTGTTAGTTTTGAAATCTTATTGTGATTATTTATTTGAATAGATTGTATTGATTTGGAAGTACAATGAAAGAGGAAGATTTGAGTCCCGAAGTAGCTGCTCGATTGTTTGAGGCAAGTGGATTCTCAATCCTTGTTAAGTGTATAGAATCGTGTATTTCCTTGTGGTATATGTGTTAGGGAGTAATGGGACTTGGTGATGTGTTGACTTTTCCATATTGAATAATTTTAATGATGAAAAAACGGTAATAAAAGGCAATGTGATTAATTATTGGTGTGTGATGTGTTGAGAATGGTTTGAAAGGCTTATTGATTTATTGTTGATGTTGTACCACGATTGTGTTGTTGTGAATTGTGCATTGTTATGAAAATTGTCATCTCCTCATTATTTGTGTGAACATGTCATTTGCATTGGTTCTGAGACATGGTTGTGGCAAGTGTTATGTGAATTGAGGAAAATTCAAAAATTAAAGAGGATGTACCATTTTGAAGAACGTGACGCTCGTCGTGACAAATAGTATGATTCGACGGATGTGTCGCACGCTGTGACAGATTCTATTATCAAAGGGCATGTTGCATGCTGCGGTGGATTTTATTATCGAAGGTCGTGTCGCATGCCGCAAGAGATGCATGGACAGATATGTCCCCTATGGGTCCCGGAGTGAGAGACAGCGGGTGTGTATCGTTAGGTCAGACATGCATCACTATACTTGATATTGCATTTCATTGCATTGTGCATCTTTATCATTTGTGAACTTACGAGTACTTTTCTATGAAATTTGTGACTGGTGACTTAATCTTGTGTGTTGTTGATCTGTAATTGTTAAAGTGAGGTGGTTGAACTATGTGCTATGTAAATTGTGAACTACTAGGTTGGACTGGTTTTATCACACCCCGGGATTACACCCCGGACGTGACTGGCACTCGAGAACCATTGCTGGCCCCAAGCAAACCCTTGGCCTCGCTTACTTACTCAGCAGAAGACTATATGCAATAACAAAGGAATTCAAATGTTAAACAACTTAACTGCTAAACTCATAATGTTTTGAAAATAAACATTTAACTTAGCCAAAATGACAACTCAAATATGATCATAAGTCAATAACGAAATGATGACGAATGAACTATCATCTGACTACCTATCTATGAAGCCTCTAAAACAACTGAGACGGATGTCGAAACAGGCCCACGACATCCTAATGAACTATCTAATACTGAAAGTAAACAAAAGGGATCCTCCGGAATGCAAAGAGGCTCACCAACAGACTCTGAACTGCTCACTGGATCAACTATGCGCTGGATGCCGATCCTAATTACTTGCGTCTGCATCATAATATGATGCAGGCCAACTGGCATCAGTACATTGAATGTACGAGTATGCGAGTTGCAATGCTAAACACAACATAGGCTTGAAAAGAATCTAAAAGGAACTGAAGAACTTACCTGACTCAACTCAACTCAACATAACTGAACTCATTTCAATATAAAGTAGTTTAAAACAAGTACAATATAAAGAAAAGTTGTTTAAAACATGTTGTCAACTCTGTGTGTATGCAAAGATACAAATAACTCTGAGATGTATGTAAAATTACAAATAAACTGATGTATATAAATATACAAGTACTGTTGTGCGAGTTTCTCTAACCGACAACCATCACATAAGAGCTATTGTGATGATACAACGATCTCCCTCACGCTGCCAGCGCATCCTATACCCTACCAGGGGAATAGGACCTAAATTACTAAATTACTAAGTGGATCCACTAGTCTATGCGAAAAGAATTCATCTAAAAAGTATGACCCTTTTCTACCCTTGATGGCTACATGGTTTATGGAGATGTGAGTTATCTGAACTCAAGCTCGTCCCCATATCGGTGTTCAATACTACTCCCAAAATATGATACTAGCTCTTTATGTTTAAAACATATTTCTTTCTGTGATTTGAGATAATTGCTCAAAACTTAGCTCAAACGCTATCTTGGAAATTAAAGTTTTCCCTCTTGCTTAATTATGAAAGCATTTACTCTTTTCTGAAAAACTAGCTCAAAGGCTCTTTTGAAAATCAAGGTTTTCCTTTCTTGTTTAAATGTGAAAATATTTTAAACCCTTTGGGAATACACAGTCCCCATATACTTTTGAAGAAATGAACTTCAAACTTTACTCTTTACTCTTTACTCAACTCAAAACTTAAGTCTTGAAACAAAGTTAAAACGTTTGTAAAAGACTTTTAAAAAAAGAAACTTTATGAACTTCTCTTAACTTAATTCTTGACTTCTTGACTTCTCTTGACTTGACTCCTAACTGATCCTTAAATTGAATTATGGATTCAAGGATCGTGATTTGTGATGGGAAAGAACTCATAAAGTTTAGGAATGAATTTAGATAGCTAAACATGAGAAAAAGACCAAATATCAATATCTGAGGGTGGGTCCGCGACGCGGAGACATTTTTAATTTTTAGTTTCGAAAATGACTTCTGAGGCAGAAGACTCTGTGAAGGCTCCGCGACGCGAAACGAAAATTCCCAAAACTGAGAACCAGCTCCGCGATGTGACACTGATGTCGGATTTCGTCCGACGAAATCTCTTCTTCGTTTTTCGGCTTTAAACCCTCTAAACTCCGTTGGTTCTTTTACCCAACACTTATAATCGATTAAATATTTAAAGTACATCAGATTCTACTCAAAATCGAACCTAAAATCATAGATTAGGATCAAACAACTCCTCAACCAATTCAACGAAACAAGAATCTAATGAAACTTCAACGAACCCATTCAAGAACTCAATTTCTAAGCTTTCAAGAACTTAAATTCACTTAAATAAATCATGATTGGCGCGTGGACTAATTAACCCAACGCTATGTGATCTCACATACCTTTTAGGGATCACCCCCGACGAAATCCACAAGCAAAACTCGACGATCTTGACGAATCTTGAACGTTCTTCTCCTTTCTCCTCTTCTTTTCTCCTCTCAAAACCTTAACTTTTTTTTCCAAAAGAGTAAACTGACTAAGTTCATTTTAGACCCCTAAGTAATTACCAAAAACGAATTAAAATAAAAGGGTAAGGAAAAGACCAAACTATCCTTCAAAAATTTGGATTTGGACTTTCCTTAATCCAACGGCCCAACTTCCAAAGGGCATTACTTACTCATAAGAACTCAGAATCGCGCAAACTCGGCGGTGTTGGAAAGATCATTCCAAGTGCTTTCCAACCATCTCTGGAAGTACATCTAACTCATCTTGAGCTAGAACTTATGGCCGTTTGAAGTTGACCAAAAACTCACTTTTCCTAACCTAAACAAATTTCCAGATTTTCAATTCTTTCCAAAAATGACTATTTCCAATTCTTAGCTTCTTTCTAGCTATTTCAAATTGCGAGATGTTACAGGTTTTTATACAGGTTTTAGTTATGGAGGTTCGGTTTGGGTGTAAGGAGTACTCGTATTCTATTCCCTTAGCTTGTGTTTAGAAGTTTACTTGTTGAGTACTGTGTGGTTTGGTACTCACCCATTGCTTCTACATTTTTGTAGGTTACCAGCCCGAATCTTCGGAACACTTTCTATTCTCTTCTTTTCTGAGGCTTCCTATGGAGATTTGTGAGGTAGTTATTTGTCATCTCAGCGGACCTTCTTACTCATATTTATGATCTTGTTTTACTTTAATGACAACATCATTTGAAGACTTGTGTTTTTCTTTCAAATCATTGTAATACATTAGAGGCTTGTGCACGTGACAACCAGGTTTTGGCGATTTAGTTAAGTTGACTTGGTATCTGTATTATTACTTGTTATTAAACTTTCAATTATAGCTTATTTTCGCACTTTATCGTATTAGTTGGGTATTAGGCTGAGTTGTCTTGGTGGGATAAGACGAGTGTCATCACGTCCATTTTTGGGTCGTGACAATGTTGACCAAGATAGAAAAACTAAGTAATTAATTCATGTTCATTGATTAAAAGCTTTCAAGATAATACTAAATAAGGGTACAATGTCAAAAAAGGGGGGGTACAATAGTAAACTTGTCTAGTTTCTTAAGGGGCGTGAAACCTAAAATGATGACAATTAACTAGGAACTGAGGGAGTATTAACTTTGCAAGTAGTACAATTTATCTCCTAGAAAATATCAAACTTCATTAAGGATTTGTTTGGAAAGCCACCCTGGTAATTGGATTTGATGTAATTGGGTGTAGTTACATTGTCTAGCCTGTTTGGTTGGCCGGGTAATTACTTGGTCAGCATTCAGCAGGTAATTGGGTGTAATTGATAGGGGATAATTATACTCTCCAATTTCCAGGGAGGGGCTATGAATTGCTAGTAATTACATGGTATAATTACAAGCTGATTACTCTTTTATTTCTTTTTTTTATTTCTATTTTTATTTTTTTGTTTTAATTTATTTTTTATTTCTATTATTTTAAATTACTCCCTCCGTCCCATTTTATATGGCAACATTTGACCGGGCACGGAGTTTAAGAAATAAATGAAGACTTTGAAATGTTTACCAAATTGTCCTTTAAAAAGTAGACTCACTTTTCTCTCTCCTCATAAATGTATTGGAGTATTATCTTTAAGATTAAGTGAAACCAACAAGGGTAAAAGAAGAATTGTACCTTTAAATACTTACCATATAAGGAAATGTGACATTTTTTTTTGGGACTGACCAAAAAGGAAATGGTGACACATAAAATGGGACGGAGGGAGTATTTTTTTTTTTTATTATTCTAAAATTTTCTAAAAGTTTATTTATTTTTATTTTTTTATAGTTCATTTTCTTCTCATTCTCAACCTTTACTTCATGTGATTCCATGCAATTTTTCGTATTATCTTTTTTTATGCCATGCATTTTCTTTACTGATATAATTTTGATAGTATTCTAATTTTTAAATTAAAGTAAAATTTATTGTTGAGTAAGGTAATAGACTTACGTTTTCCTTTTCTCTTAAATCATATTTATGTATGTTATGTTGAAATTTGACATAAGACTAATTTGTATTGAATTTAGAACTTATGTTATATTTTCAGTTTCATTTGTTTTAGTAGTATTGACTTGAGACTTCACTTCGCAAGTCCGTTGATTTTTAGTTAGACTTGATAGATTATCTTTTTGCCAATTATTTTAATAATTTATGACATTTTACTTATAATATTAATCTTTTTGTCAAACATGCATTTCATGATGTTCATAGAAATCTTGTACTTTAAGTTTTTATGATTAATTCAACTGAATATGCTAATTTGAGAAATATAAAGTAATTATTTCTCATAATATTAGCTAAGAACATAGTTTATTAATTAATATTTTCAAAAATAATATGTATCTTAAGTATTTAATTTAATATCATTTATAAAGTTTCTTATTCGTCTAATATAAATTTTAAATAATTAACTTTTATTTTTAAAATTTAATATAACTTTATGATTATATTTGTGCAACCAAATAGTACATGTATAATTATAATGTAATTGCATTGTGGTAAACAAACAGGTCAGCATAATTACCATTTTATGTAATTACTAGACTGGTAATTACTACCCTAGTAATTACGTCAATTCTAATTACCATGTGACTTTCCAAACAGACTCTAAAAGAAAGGGCAAATATAGGAAATATTTCAAACATTCATCTTGAACTTTGAACAATTCAATTATTTTGAAAAATAAAAAAGTCCCAAAAATTTAGTTAATATGGAATAGAGGGAGTATAGCGGAAAATGTTCTCCACCGCAAATAATTTTCTAGAAAGATTATTTTGGAAAATAAGTGGGTTTCTTACTTGTTTATTATTGTTTGATAATTAAGCAAGAAAATATTATTCCATAAGCATTTATATATTTTCTAGCAAAACACTATGAAAGCGAAATGGAATGGATAGTGGAGATTCGTGGGTGCGAGAGGTGGGAGAATCAAAGGGTGGGGGCATTTAGGGAGGAAATAATAAATTTGAAATATCACTTATACAACTTATTTTTCATATTTTCATTAGGAAGATCATTTTCTTTATTTTTAAGAAACTTATTTTTTTGTTGAGAAAATATTTTGATCAACCAAATATGGAAAAAAAAAATAGAAAATATTTTCCTCCTTACTAAACTCAGCCTTCTGAAACCTTTTCCTTAGTTGACTAGATTTTCGAGTAATTAGAAAAAGCAGGAAACATTAATACAATTAAAAAGTAGAGTACTAGAAGAAAAAACATAGTTGAAGAAGATTAGCAACCAAACGTCATTGCGTTGCACACCTTTTTCGAGGGGTCATTGTGGAATCATTATTTTAGGTATTTCAGTGAAGGTGGCAGGCACTAAACAACAATCATTCCCTTAAACACCACTTAATTTTTCTTTATTCCTTTGACTAGTAAACGTGAACTTCACTCATCAATTCTAGGTATTTGAATCAAACATTTATAGTATTATTATTCGTGATGATGACCACATATCACTCCATCCATGACAAGCCAATCAATCAAACACTTCACATTATTCACTTATACATCCTCAAAAACGATATGATACTTTCAATTATTTTGCCTTGTAAAATTCACCAATAGGATACTTTACTCAAAATTTATGATGATTTCATGTATGATAAAGCCGGACTAGTGTCGATTGGGCAGACAAACGTTGAATCTATTCATATGTGAAACGCCCTGCTTCAACATTTCAAAACAAGTTGATTTCACTTGGACAATAAGTTACTGCACAAAACTAGATGGTAGATATGCCTAGTATTTAAAATATAACTGCAAATCCAAATTTTAGAGATGATATTATATCAAACTTGTGAATAGTCATCATGAACCTCCCCCAAAGTCATTTCCTTCTTTTTCCCTGCAAAGAGCAGCAGTATAGTGAACACTACACTCTATGTTTGATAATGTGGTCATTTCATCCTTTCTGCCACTACAAACCAATACTTTATCTTCACGTAGTTGTAACGACGCAAATGATAACTAGAATAGAAGAGAAAAAAACAAGTCAAACAAAAGAAGTAAAGAAATGGGTGCTTATTGCTTAACAAAAAGAAGGAAAAAAATTAACCTTTCATTTACAAGTGGATGCATCGTGGCAGTTGCTTTCCAATTATACAGAGCGTAGCATACCACATAATCAGAAGAATGGAGGCAAATAAACACTCTACAGGTAAGAATCTAAGAAGCTCGGTAGAGGGAGCATCTCCATACCTTACCAACTTTTAACTTAGATTTTCTTGAACTTCCCGTCCTTTCTATTTACAATATTGAGTAAGCTCGGATCACCTCAACAATTGGTGCCCTGCACAATGGACACTTCCCTCCACCTCGAACCAATTCATTTGCGCATTTGTAGCAAGTGCACATGTGCCCACATCTGCCGAAATACAAAGAAAGCATTAACTATCAAAAGATCTTGAACAGAACATTGTTACATTATTTGTTGATAGGACTCATTCCTTGTACATTTTGAAGTAGTTGCTGCAAGGTATATGAAACTGCATAACAAAAACTTTACCTGTACAACAAGGCATCAATGTGAATATCACAACAAACACAGCAAGTACCCTTTTTCACGTGGCCCCATTTAGATCCATCGGCTGAAGTCTCAGCAACTCCTGTGAGAAATTTTGCAGGGCCAAACTCAATTAAGAAGAAATCAAATGATGTTGAAGAGAAACAGATAGATGGATTAGAGGAGGTACGGCAACCATCAGAGCTTCAATGTTTTATTGTATGTCAAATATGAGAGACAGACCTTGTCCATCAGCAGATCTATTCAAAGCAGCTGAAACTTCCTGTCTGACTGAACGTTGCAACTCCAGTTGCATATCCATGCAGGCCTCCAACATCTTTTGCATGTGATTCACACCTTGCTGAAGTTTTGCCATGTCCGTTCTAAGATCATTCATCATCTCCCACTCCTGCTCAGAATAGAAAGTACTCAGGTAATGCTTTGGTTGGAGAAATGGAGAAGCTAATCTCCACATAAAATTGTTCATTGTTTACACAATATTAGGTTTCATCCACGTAACTAAAACCCACATAAGTTATGCAGAATCTAAGTATTATTCTATGCGGGGATAAGCAGTACATGGATTAAAAAGTTATTAAATGAAAAAAATACCATATTATATTTTGTTGGAAAAAATTAGCACATATTTCAAACATACGTTTAATAATGTTTAGTACAACATATCAAGCACCAAATAACAAATAATCCCTACATTTTTAATCCCTGCGTTACTAATCTGTGTATTACAGTCCTAATCCCTGCATGACTTGCTTCTAAACCAAATAACCCCTCAATTCACGATAAAGCAGCATAATCATACTGACATCATTAACAGAAAATATAAACACCATGGGCGTGAATCTACTATAGATACTGGTATGAACAGAATATTATGCTGCTCATATTGAAGACAAATATGTACCAAGTTAGATGTTTTTCTTAGCAGCATGCCAGCATGGAAAGAGTGCAATATTCTTAGTTGTGGGTCCATGAAAGCTTAGAAGAGGGAAGAAAATAGAAAAGATTCACAATCATCTGATTCCTGTAAGGGATGCCCCTATATAAAGGCAACAATTTTTTTGGATATTTCCATCATTGGTTTATTAGAGAAGTGTTCTTCATTAAGTAGATGCATTAGTCACAAGGTATCACTATCAGATGGAAAAATAATCAGGCCATTTAACAATAGCTTCTAGGAAGGGGTGGTAAGCTTACAAGTTCAGAACGATGCACAGTGTGACGTGGCCAACTGGATTGGTGCAAATCCTGATGCCAAAGTGGTTGTGGAGGAGGTACAGGAGGAGATGGTTGCACATGTGAAGGCCTGCTAATTCCTTCCGGTTGGGCAACATTCTGGTTGTCCGGATCCCTTTCAGTTGAAGTTGGAATAGGCAAGTTCCTATGCAAATCCCAGTCAATTGAAGCACGGCCTTGCCTTACTACATATGACTGAATTAAATGATCTAAACTTTCACGGAAGTCACTGTGAAGAAGATTGGAAACACTCCTCCTACCAGACAGAGAATCTCAACAGATAAATGACAAGAATACCTCAGACCCATAGATGGAAAAACAGAATGACACGTGAATTTTACCTGCTAAGAAGCTCCCTGAGTTCCATACTATACACATTATCATCATCGGGCGGATGGAATCTACTAATTCTTCTATATGGGACAGGACGCCGCATTCTAGGAGGATCAGAAGGCCCGTCTGACCGATTCTCCGCAGCTTCTCGTGACCCATCCTCATGCCAAATCTCAATATTTTCTGGTAAACGACGTTCATCTCTATTCATGTCACCTGTTGTTCCAGGGGGCCAAACAATTGGTTGATTTTGTGGCCAATTCCCACTTGTATTCTCCATAGTTCCATGGCTCTGTTCATTAGAAGTTGCATCCCGCTGATTTGCTCCATCAGCTTCAACAATGGGTTCCACTTGACCCCTTCCTTGGTTAGGAGACACTAGCCAGTTTGTAGCCTGACTAGTTGTACTGGAATCAAAACTCTCTCTGTGATCAGGCAACTGATGAGTAATACGCTCCTGCTCCCTAGACTGCAGCTGCTCAAGATTTTCATTTTGTACCTCCTGTAAAGGATTTGCATGAGCCTGGTTACTTCTCAAACCACCGTTGCCACTGTTAGATGAAGATTCAGAATGGCTGCTCACTTGACCACGTACAATGTTTTCTAATCTGGAGCGAAATCCTTGCCTGGTTGAAATAAAAGGGTCACGAACCCATGCATCAACATGATAAAATAATCATTTTGCTATAAATGCAGATTCTCTTTCACAAGGAAGAGTACAAAAAGTGAGAACCAGACCAAAGTATGAAAGGAAATGCAAATCACTTAGGTAGCCCATCTCATGCAAGAGATATCATGAAGCACAAAACACAAAGCAGAAAATCTTTCCACAGATTGAGGCTTCATAATGAAACAGAAAATGGAAAATGTGGGTTCTTTGCCAAGTGCTTCTAGAAATTCCAAAAAGGAGAGTTACCCACTAAGCGAGCCTTTTCTAAGATATGTGCAATTAAATGATTACTAAACAATGTTGCAAGCATCACATAAGAAAGAACAAAATACATTGTGACATGCAAACTAAGATCTATTTAACATTAACATCAAGCTAAAGGTGGTATGGTAGAAGCTACTTAATCCTCTCGTTCATTTTCTTTTCACATAAGCTCCTCATTCAATTACCTCAACTCACTCTTAGCCACAGTTAACATGCTGTAATTTCATATCAATTCGCCTGAGATCCAAATGGGTGAAAGACCACCATGATCTTGATTGATTTATACAGTAATACAATAGAACAGTCTTGTCAAAGGTGAAAAGCTTAAAAAAGCGCTCCAGGTTTATTAGGGCTTTAAGTGCAAAGCGCAATTAACGTGTAGGCTTTAGTAAAAAAAGGTGCAATGAAGAAAAAAGTTATGAATATAAATGTAATGCAAGAAAGAAGTAACAAATTCATTTAAAATGTTGTCCTTAATGATTAATATATCTCTTTTTCTGAGTATATTTATTGTTTAGTGCTTTTTTCAAGATAGAACTCATGGGCAATGAGACACACACCTTAGTGCATTACCTACACTGAAGTGCAGCTTAACTGAGGCGAAGCGCCCTCCCTAAGCTTTTCTGAGCTGCAGGGGTTAATCGCTACTTTTACAGTCAATTATAGACAGAAGAGAAAGAGAATTTGAGAAATACACCGCAAAAAGAAAAGGAGAAAAGAACTGAAAGGTGAAGGGCGACCATTTCACCTGCAGCTTTTTAGGGGAAACAACCAAACTAATCCTTAGACACACATAACGACCTTACTTGAACATCTATAGATTTGTACTAATATATCTTTGAGTTCTAAGTGATCATAAACGCAATACTTCAATGACATTGGTCAGGCAATAAAATTTAAAAGAGCCAAATAACACCAACTTGAGTTGAGATGAGAATAGTAAGATCACCATTCATGTTCCCAAATACTCCACCTTAGATAAAAGAAGCATATGTCTAGCAATTCCTCTTTTTCCCTTTAATACATAAGTTCTACCCTCTCCAAAACTAAATTAGGTGCAATCTTGATTTGCTGGCAGAAGTTAAGTCACATTTAACTCGTACAAAATTAAGGTTAAAGCAAGTACTCTACTTTCTATCCATAACTAATGCATGCTACCCATTTTCCTCACCCCCACCCCCACCCCACCCCAGAAACAATGCATTTGCTACTAAAGAATCTGCTGGGTACATTCCCACTTTCCCAGATATTTTTGGCAACTGTAACTGAATCATTTTAGTATTGCTGATTAGCAAGATAATCAGCAGTTAAGAATAAAGTAGCACTGCAATCAAAGTTGGACTCTAGGAATAATTGATCTTGGGCGTGGGCCTCAACAAACTGGACAAAGGAACCTAGTTGGATAATGCTGGAACCTCAACAACAAGGTACCATGCTATGATCACACTGGGTAGTATCCATAACTCCTCTACAAACAACCATTATAAAAAAGTGAATTATTCTGACAGCTGCAGAAGGAAATTGGACTAGGTATTACTGCTCTACAACAAAACTGAAAGGGTAGACCACATGGAAATAAACATTTAATAACTTATTACATAAGGCAAGCTTCAACAGGTGATTAAAAGTCAATTATTGAGACAAATCCTGCTGCAAAACACAATTGACCAGGCCATATACCTGAGCCCAGAGACAGTGTGGCGTTGCCTAAGATGAACTAGTTCGCTTGCTGCCATTGAAGGTGGTCTCTCTTCCTCAGCAGGCCCTTCATTTCGCAAGAACCTTCCTCTGAGTAGTGACTGTAAGATGGTATAAAATAAGATGCCTAAGCAAGAAAGAAACAACTCTAGAAGAGATTAGCTAACAGCTCAAAGACACCTCCAATAACAACTCAAAAAGGCCAGTTACATCTACCTCTACGAGGAACAAAGTAAAAACAAGCACAGTTCAAGATAGTGAACATCTCCTGTTAATTCAATTTTCAGCTTCAAAATGTCAAACTTCACAATTTAGCAAATGATATAAACATAAGCCCTCGTGGACAATTGAATCATGACTTCTATTGAGGCTTCTATAAGAAAAATAGGACAGGGAAACTGGATGAAGAATAACAACTAACCTGAATCCTACTGCGGTGGGCAAAATCAGAAACCGCACGATGCTCTAAGAGACCTTGAAGTTCCCTCTGTCTTTCCCCTTCAATTCTCACAAGCAAATCCAGTAAAGCCTGCCTCCCACGCAACCTCAGCATGTCTCTATGTACATGCTCTGGCTGGCCTTCCTCATGCTCAACAACAGACTCATCACAAACACGATCAGCTTGAGCACTAAGCCCATTGGACTGTTCTTCCCTTCTGCCACCACGAGCTCCTCTTTGTTGACTAGTCATTTGGACCCATTCCCTCACAATTCTCACCCTTTCACGCTCTGTCTCCCCCAGCCATTCACTTCTTGGGACACCATTCCTCTGAGTGACATTAGGTGAATGGTCACTGATCCCACTCTCCATCCATCCACGAACAAGTTGTCTCACCCTCTCCCTCTCAACTTCCCCTAGATCAGGAGACTGTTCACGGCTGGAGTTTCCATTCTCGCTGTTCTCAATCTGTGGTCCAATCACGTCATGAGACCAAGTACCATACTCATTCTCACTCTCATTATCATCCACCAAAGTACCATGGTTCTCAGTCTCCCGGCTTTCTGAAATACTAGTACTAGAAATATTGGTGTTAGAGTCCACAGTCCTCTGGTGTGTCAGTCTTTCCCTTACCCTCTCTCGGGCATGATTCAATATATGCTCATCCTCCAACTCCCTCCACATTTGCAAGATAGTCGAGGACCTACTGCTTGTCCTCTCAGCATCACGCCTTGAAGTAGGAGATTGTGATTCTCTCAAGAATGAAGAATCAAGTGTCGACACGGTGTGCAAACCGGCAAGTGCCATCAACTCGGACTCACGATTCCTCCTCTCGATAGTAGTAATCATATGTTCTGCCTGTCTAGCAGCCCACCTACTCAAAATCCGTGAACGCCTCCGCCTAGCAGCAGAAGACTCAGCCAGATTTTCATTGCCTTCAATTAGGGAAGTAGTCCTCCTTCTTCTTCTTCTCACAAGACCATCGCTGTCATCGTCCTCATCTTCAGTGTTTCGTGCTGAACTAGATGAAGCAAATGACATACACTCATCCAAGTACCCGCACATTAACTCCTCCCATCCCCTCTCAAATTCAGAGTGGGCATCATCCCCTGTGCTATCAGGCTTCTGTTGCAAAACATGTGTCATCTTCAAACCCCACTACCCCCAACCTAAAATGCCTAATACATCACACCAGCATGAAGTTATCCTAATCAAAACCCACCTAAACACAGAACACACCATATTTCCCCACCAAAATCAAGCAATTCAATTTATTAAGAAGTAACCTTAAACCTAATTTCCAACCAAAATTCGTAAAATCCATAGATGAACTATGGCAAGTTGGATACATATCACAATCACCTGATCAGATTAGAGAAAAGTCAGACAAATTCCAAATTTTATGAATGCAATGAAATGTCAAACACAATTCCATTAAATATGCATTGAGATCTAAGAGTAGACAACTGAAAAGACATGAAAAAGAAGAACTTACCAGTGAAGGTTCTTGCTTGTGGCTGAAGAGTGTATAAGACTAAATAAATCCACCATTGAATAGAATGCATAAGCTTTTATCAGTACAGACTACAGCAGTATATATATATAATATACTCCTCTCTCCCTAATTACAAGGGAGTATAATATAGCGGGACAAACAGAAAAAACATTATATATTAAAAAGAAATGGTATGGGAAATTACAATATTTTTGTTGAAAGATAAGAAGCTTTTGTGTTATTTTTAAAAAAAATATTTAGAAAAAGTAAAACCAAAAGAGAGGAGCGGCGATCTCATGATGACGCTGACACATCATCATTAACGATATTTTTTCGATTTACTCCCTCCGTTCCAATTCATTTGCCAATTTAACTTGTCACATTTATAAAAATAAAAAAAATGAGAAAAAAATAATGATATATCACTCAATTTTGTCATTTAAAGTTAATATATCTTTCGTGGTTCATATAAATACTCATTATTATACAAATAACTTGCATATACCCTTTTCCTATAACGAAAGTGAAAAAATTAATTTTAATTTAATTTTAAATTATTTTTTTGAAAAATTTATAATCAGGTATATTTGATCCTTCACACACGTATTTATTTATTTTTTGAATTTATTATTTTGATGGTCAAATTTATTTATGTTTCACTAATTTTCTTGTAAACTTTATTATAATGTCCCATTTTTTAATTTTTTTTTTTTTTACAAATACAAAAACTAAATTACAATATATCCGAAAAAAATTAGTTTTAAATTTATTTCTTTACACTAAAGAATGAAAGAAAAAAAGAATAAGAAACTCAAATAATGATAATCAAAGAAGTCAAAAAATAATTTATGTATGAAAAAGATTAAAGTATACCTTTTGCTAGAAGGATCATATATTATCGAAAAAGGGCAAAAACTACCCTTGAACTATATGAAAAGGTCTAAAAAATACTCTTCCATTCACCTTTTTGGCTCATCTGTACCCCTCCACTCACATTTTTGACTCACTTACACCCTTTCATTCAATATTTTGACTAACTTATACCTTTATGACTAACAACCAAAGTTTATTTTGTTTTACTTTTTTGAAAAAAATATTATTTGTCATTTTCTTATTAGATAAAAAAAAAACTAATCGAAAAAACTCATCTCGATTAGTTTTTTTTTCATAATCTAATCAAATAAAAAAATATATATCTCTTCAAGCTCCTAATTTATTTATTTTTAAAATCTACTAATTTTTGTATTTGCTCTAAAAAAAAATTAAAAAAGATTCTTTTAAATAATTAATATATTATAAGAATATTAATAGTGCCACACTATCTATATTCCTTTCTTTTTTTAAATCGTGAACTTAATTTTTTTGCTAATATGTGATAAACACTTTTCAAAGAAAAAGTTCCACAAACAATTTTACTTAAAAATTAACTCATTAAAAAAAAGAAGAAAAAAGCAGATGGACGGTCGTAGCCATAGGGAAAATTTAAGTAGGAAAATAGAGAAAAATGTGTGTAATGTATTTATGGATAAGATAATATATTGTTATGATTATGACATAATAAATTTATTTATAAAATATTAATCATCTATATCATGTTTAGAATCTTGATTTAATTAATTAAATATTAGCCATTAATTTTTTCTTATGTCATGAGTCTTCAATCTAAGTAAAAAATTGAGGAAATGGAGAGGAGTTGGATTCAAAAATAAATAAATAATAAAAAACTACAATATTTTTTTTATATAAAAAAAATTGGGGTCTTGAAGAGGTATATTGCTTTGGTTTGGATAAATAATGAGAAATAATCTAATTGAGGTGGACTCTTTATATTATCCAATAGGAGAATGACACGTAATAAATATTTTTTTAAAATAAAAAATAAAGAGAGAATTGTTAGTTTCGAGGGTATAAGTGAGCCAAAAAGGTGAATGGAAGGGTATTTTTAGACCAAAAGATGGATGAAGGGTATTTTTAAACATTTTCTTATAGTTTAGGAGTATTTTTGGCCCTTTTCCATATATATATATCCCTACATGATTTTTTTTAAAAATTAAATTAAAAAAAAAGTAAATCTAAAACTAATTTTTTCACTTCCATTAGATGAAGGGTACATGTGAGCTCATTTTGTATAATGGTAAGGGTATCTATGAGACACTTTCATAACGAGAGTATATCAGCTCTAAATGGCAAAATTGAGGGGTATATCATGCCCTTTTCCCAAAAATAATTATTGATATAGTGAATATTGTTGAAAAATTAAAGCAAAATAAGACAAGAAATATAAAAGATAAAAGCAATAGAAATAGAGAGACAAGAGATGCGAGTTTTTCTTATTCTTCAAAGTATTCAAGTGTTCACCAAATCTTCAAGTGTATACAATATAAACCCTTATACTTCTATTTATAGTGTAACATAGAGACATACAAAAGGTTAGTCATAAACATGACATTAAACATGAATATAATGGAGGAGGTTATGGAGGTGAAAGGTTACAAGAATAATGATCATAAAGGTGGAGGTTATCTTCATAATGGAGGGAGGTAATGTAGTAACTTCTTGGTGTATGGACATCCACAATATATTATTTTATAACACTCCCCCTTGGATGTCCATAGATAATATGCCTCGTTAAAACCTTATTAGGAAAAAATCCGGTGGGAAAAAAATCCTATTGAAGAAAAAAGAGTACGCATATCTTTTAATAAGTTTTGAATGTTGTCTCGTTAAAAACCTTACCAGGAAAACCAAATTGGAATAAAACCATGGTTAAGGAAAAGAGTACAACGCATATTTGTCACGCTCCGAGTCTACACCCTGGGCGTGGCAGGCACTCGAGAACCATTGTTGGCCCCAAGCGAACCCTTAACCGGGCTCCAGCGGAAGACTTACACAACATAAGATGAACTTAAATGTAACGTTTTAACTCAAAAGTCTCAAATAAACAACTCGGAATATAATAGAATATTCAACTAGCCAGAAATAGGCAACTCAAGTCTTTAAAACATTTAACAAGATAAATGAAAAGACTCCTCAACTACTACTGTCTATCTATGAAGCCTCTAAATGACAAAGATGGAAGTCGAGACAAGACCCACTACACCCTAACAAAACTAAAAAGTAAATGGAATACTTCGGAAACAAGGAGGCTCACCAAAGCTAACTCGAACTGCAAGTGGTGTCAACGAAACGTTTGTTGATGACCCTTTTTACATATATATGCATCATGAAACAATGCAGGTCAAATGGCGTCAGTACATGAAATGTACGAGCATGTAAGGGGAACACTGAACATAACCTGCAAGCTTGAACTGATAAAATGAACCCATACTCACCTCAACTCGACTCAAGGATACTCAAAAACTCAGAAATACACAACTCGGTTCAACATAAAAGCAACAATAAGATGCATTATAAAGAAAGATTTTAAAACAGTAAAGAGTAACTCAATGTATTTAAAAATACAATAAAATTCCTCTACTCTTATTTGGGAGATTTTCTAACCGACAACCATCACTATGAGCTATGTGATGATACAACGTCTCGCCCACGCTGTCAGAACTGTCATATACCTTGCCGAAGTATAAGACATCCTCAACTAAGTGGATCCACTAAGCTATGCGTAAAAGCAATAAGAAATCATCTAAAAAGTATGACCCTTTCTACCCACGTTGGCATACATGGTTTATGAGGACTTTGAGTTGCCTGAACTCATCCATATATCGATGCTCAATACTACTCCCAATAATATAACTCATGCTCATATGTTTAAAAACATTTCCTCATCCTCAAACTTTGAGATTATTACTCAAAAAGTTCTCTTAAAAGAGATAGTGCTCAAAACTCTTCATGAACTCATTTGGAAATTGGACTCATTTTAAATGTAAAAACATTTACTCTTGGGATTACTTAGTTCCCATGTATTCATTTTGAAAAATGAAACTCAACTCTTCTCATCCTCATACTCAAGTACTCAAGTCTTAAAACAAGTTTTTAAAATTTATAAAAGACTTCTCAAAATGACTCGAAAGAACTTCCTCGAACTTTACTCTTAACTCTATCTTGAAATTGAATTATGAATTTAAGAGTTATGACTTGGATATGCATGATCTCTCAGGAATTAATGAAGATTTTAAGAGTGGATATCAAGTAGAGAACATAGGTATGATTCGAGGGAACACATACATAAAGAAGGACGGAAGGGTAGGGGACCTGGCGCACTGAGTGGTGCGGTGCGCCAGCCTCTAAACTACAGAAGGTGATTTGGGGCGCACTGAGTGGCAGGGCGCCCCACCCCTGTGTGAAACATATTTTAGAACCCTCACAACTCTAATCAATGAGTCAAAGCTTGATTTGATGTTCGTTATTTTAGCATGCTACTAAATAACCATGAGAGATTCGATTTGACTAAACGAGTTGGCTACAAGTTGGGAGGAAGATCATTGGTGAGAAGAGGAAGATCATTGGTGGCTCTTATTTACTTTGTGTTTGTTAGTACCGATTGTGACTTATAAGTCATATAATTATGAACATAAGAATTATAATATGTAAGATCGAAGTGTGATATATTAAGGTGGTTCATATGATCTAGTGCACTAAGCATACTTCTAAGTTCTAATGATATACTTGATTAATCTAATGAAAATGACAAGAGACTATATATTTCTAACATGTGTATAATAAAGTGTTCACATAGTATGTCGGTCGTAAGGCCTAATTATCTTGTATGCATTGATGCAAGAGAATTCAAAGAAATACATAATTTTTATACCTGGATGAAACTTGACCACTTTCTTATGTGAAAGTGGGAAATGTTGAAAATAACTATTGAATCGGGTCCACCCATAAGAGGTGCTAATTAGTATTATTCCATTAGTTTGTCTTCCTCCTCCAACCCTAACCCTTATGAATAAATACAATAATATGGATTTTGAAAAAAAAAATGACTTCCCACGTTAATTGACATCAAGGTTTAAATTAGAGAAAAACTTTTGCATTTCCTTAAACAAATATTGAGCTTGTGTCATCTATTTCACGATAATTCCCATTGCAGATTCACTCTCCTACGCTAGTATTTACGATTAAATACTACATACCATTGACATTTCGTGGAATTTCATATATATATTTGAAGTGTTGTTGGTCCTCTTTCCAACCCGCTCTCAGAGGAGTCTAATTTTAATTTTCTTTTGAAATAATGGCATTATGTACAATATTTTTTGAAGGGAGAGAGGGAAAAACAACTTATGACGATACCAGAGAAACTCCTAATTTTTCATCCCAACTGCATAGCCAGACGATAACAGGAAAAAACAAGTCGTATTATAATATTCATCAGTACAAGTTATCTAACAATATCACAACAAAAATAAAAATGATGTAAGAAACCATTTGTGAGTGATGACCACACTGTTGCCAAAAGGGAGAAAAGATAAGTCCAATTAATTAGACAGAACCAGCTCTTACATTACATGAGTAATAACTATCAGCCTAAGTTTCAAACCGAACAAGAAACTGATTCACAAAGCATTTAACTAAATCAAATTATGTTACTGTTGATGAATATTCACAGGGTTTTGCCACTGAAAGAACCTCCCTGCCTATAAACAGTCAAGCAAACCTGCCTGCAGAGAAAGACAACTTGATATGTTAAATCTTAACCTGTTCTTAGAGGCTTTCATGAAGCCCAAGCTTGATTATCTTTCCCTGTCTGGATTCTAGAAAATAATGACAAAACACAAAGCAAGAGGAGAGAATGACATTGTGGAAACAAAAATGTCACCAAGTCAAAAGAGGACTTGGAAGCATGAACTGTGGAATATTATTGAAGTAAATGTAATTATACAGTTTTAAACCCTAAAAGATGAAGTAACCATATAGAAGGAAGTTGATGCAATGTATAACCATGGAAATAATATTATCTGTACAGATGCCAAGCAATCTCATCAAAGATTTATATTGGAATGATATTAAGTGAAGGTTTTCAAGTCACATTACATAAACACCATTTTGTCCAAATATGATTTCTTTCATCGTATCCTTCCATTAATTAGACTGTTTACTAGCCCCCATCTGAGTTTACTGGTTCCTCAATCTGATCATTCAGAACTCTGAACCTGCCAACCCAGCTCCAGAACCTTAAACCGTACATATATATATATATATATATATATATATTCTATTCATCAAGTCATTGCAATGAAATCTAAAACATAAAAGTATGTTCTCCAGAAAGAAACTGGATTTGTACAACAATAGGCATATTCCAACTCCAGAAGAAGTCATGTTCTAATTAAAACTCCACAAGAATGCTTCTGAAAAACATTCCAGAACTAAAACTAATCTTGCATTAAACTCTCTTCTATTTTGTTAGACCTGCTTTCAACTTTGACCTGTCGCAAAAGGTTGTTGAGTTTGTTAAATTAGGTCTTGGGCCTAACTCACACCCCAAAAGCTAGCTCAAAGGGAGGAGGATTGCCCAAGCCTTATAAGGAGTCCACCCATCTCATTAACCACCGATGTGGGACTTTTGTCATTCTTTAACACCCACCTCACGCCCAGTGCTTAGCATCTGGTGCGTGGGCAATTTTGATTTTGGGGGACCCCAACATCGGGTGAGACGGGCCCTGCTTTGATACCATGTGGAAGAGATAATCTGAGTTTAGAATGAAGCCTTGAAGGTGTTCAACAATGGAGGAAAAATAATT
>JAJOOF010006504.1:0-16558 GCA_029582545.1 Solanum lignicaule
TGAAGATAATAATGCACTAAGAGGAGATAGATTCAATGCTTAATTTTTCAAACAAGATTAGCCAAACATAGGAGATGAGGTAACTAGTGTTTTTTTTTCCACACAAATGAGATATCATGTATGCCCCTACAAACAGGACATTCATCACACTAATTATCCCAAAAGGTGCAGGCAGCACCCTAGTTCGATTACAGAGTATAGACCTATCTTTTGTTGCACCACCATATATAAGATAATAACTGAAATGCTTACACATAGCGACTCCACAATGTAATGGATTTTCTTGTGGATCCTAGCTAGTCAAGCTGCTTTTATACCTGATAAAAATAATGTTGACTTAATTACTCATGAGCTAGTTAAAGGATATGGGAGGAAAGAGATATCACCTAGATGCGTGTTTAAAATTGATAGGCATATGATTCTTTGAAGTGACACTTTCTTGAAGAGGTACTAATTGGTATGCACAAAGTTTATAACATGGATCATGTGTTGTGTCAAGAAAACTTCATAATCTATTATGATAAATGGATGCCCCAGCCCTCCATTCTAGCTAGGCAAAAGGAGGGGTGAGACAAGGGGATCCTCTATATATCCCCCTATATGTTTGCATGTACTGCTATGGACTATCTCACCAGATTACTGTGATCTAAAAGTAACTTCAAGTTTCATCCAAGGTGCCATAAACTACAGATCATACAACTGAATTTTGTTGATGATCTCCTCTTGTTTAGCATAGGATACATACGATCAATTATATCTTACTGTATGAATGTATGCTTCTAGCAGTTCTCTAGAGTTTCATGTCTTATAGCAAACCAAGCCAAAAGTTGTGTGTATTTTGGAGGAGTTTCACTAGGTGATATTGCAACACACTATGCAAGATTCACAAAAGTCTCACTACCATTCAAGTATCTTGGAGTTACTTTAGTCTCCAAGAAGTTGTCAGTACCACTTATAGATAAGATGCTGGGAGAGATAAACACGTGGATAGTAAGACGTTATCTTATGCAAGGAGACTACAGTTGGTGCAATGTGTTCTACCTCTATCCAAGCATTCTGGTCACAAATCTTACCTAAAAAAGTGTTAGAGCAAGTTGAAAAACTATGAAAAAGATTTTTATAGATTGGTGATGGTCAAAAGAAAGGGAAAGCGGTTATAGCATGGGACACAATTTTCTACCCAAGGATATATAGTTGGTGGTCTAAATATCACATATGTGTATTAATTTGTGAAACAAAACAGTTATACTCAAGCATGCATTTATGAAGTCTATCCAAGAAAAAGGATAAGTTATGGATTGCTTGGGTCTTACTAGGGTAGAACACCACGGAAAGTGCTAGCCAACCAAAATTCTTGGATTGTGATAAAAATTCTTCAAGCAGGCCGTTATTGGCTCTCTGAAGTTTCGTTAGAAGTGACAGAGATCTTGAAGGTAGAAACATTCAATATTAAAGATGTGTACAAGAAGCGCGCTTAGAGGAGACGTTTAATTTGATATGCAACAATTTAGGCTATCCTAAATGGATATTCATACCTGGCAATACAACAAGACTTTATACCAAGGACATGTCGGAACAATGTGGAATTCATACTGATTCAGTTTGCTCACTATGTAATAAAGAATCTGAAACACATCAGCACCTATATATTCTCCACTTGTACCATGTCTAATGTGAATTATTGAACTAGCTATCCATCAACAAGGAGCAGCACATGATGGACTGAAGAGTTACATTGCATGCTACAAGTAAAGCAATAGAAACTTAAAGTGTATAGAATGCATGACACTAGCCGAAGCAATCTACTTCATATATATGGCAAGAGAGAAATTACGAATTATTTCAATACAAGGAAAGGAACACAGAGGTGTTCACTAGACAAATCATCCAGGAAATTCATTACAGAGACTCCCAGAATAGCAAGTCTTATGAATAGACTAGCTTGATTTTTATCCTTAGTAAAGCTTGACAGCATAGAAGTGGTTACTTCAAGGCTGATGAGCTGGGATTATGTCTATGTCCTGAGTTTCATATGGCAATATCTAGTGATAACATTACAGTTACCAACAAAATATAGCTATGATATAAATTACTAGTAAAATTATGTATTCAACACGTAATGTAGCATATATAGGAATAATTAGGATCTAGTATGAACGTTAACCGTATACTATTTCGATGAATAGGTCGTAGTGCTCTTGAAACCTATAAAATGAATAATACCTTTTTATATATGCTAACGAATATGTAATGAAAAATGGGGAACTTTCGCATATAACCACTCAAAATTAGCTTAATTATGCTCCATAACTATAGTTTGCTAATTACGATTTGTAGCTACATGTTATAGGGAGGAGAGTGGTGAGTGAGATTGGGAGAGGGAGGAGAGAGGCGAGCGAAAGAGGACAGAGAGTGGAGAGAGGCAAATTGTATATGTATATTTGCCGAATTGTATATGTATATCTGTCAAATAATTGTATATATGTAATTGGTATACATATGTATTTATATATCTGGCAAGCGAGATTGGGAGAGAGAGGAGAGAGGCGAGCGAGAAAGGTCAGAGAGTGGAGAAAGATTAACTGTATTTGTATATATGTCATATAATTGTATATATATGTGTGTATAATTTGTATTTGTATATGTATAAAAGAGGACAAGTGACATAATTAAAGCTAAAATTAAGTTGTGAGCCGTAATTAATTCAAACTATAGCTATATTAGCTAATTAACTAGTATATGTTTATTTTTCCAATGTAATTTTTCAATGAAAAAAAAAACAAGACTTTATTAATTAATCAATGGTTAATTTAATTAGTATTATTTTTTTGGCATAATACATAAATGTGTCATTTAATTTGGTCTCATTTCACATTTATGCCCTTCAACTTTGGGTGTGCACAAGTAAATACTTAAACTTGTATAAACTTGAACAAGTAGACACATGAGTCGTCCCACATGGCATAATACACATAGGACGTCACATAGGAATCAAATTGTCATGTAGGATGTCTCGTAAGACGTGTGTGTTTATTTGCTCAACTTTATATACAAGTTAAATGTCAAGTTTTGCACAATCAAAGTTGGAGAACATAAATATGAGCTGAGACCAAGTTAAAAGACATATTTATGTATTATGTCTATTTTTCTTTGCAGCAAGAAAATAAAGAAGATTCGACTAAGTAGCAATTAATGGTCAAGAAATTTGTTGCTCACTACATTATCATACTAGTGATTAATTGAAAGCGAACAATTTTATTATTATTATTATTTTGGGTCCAAAAAAGCTAACAAGTTGGCATAGCCATCAACTTAAAGAGATAAGCTTTGTTTGGTGGAAGGAAATATAAATATCTCAATATAGCAACACCCACTTTGTTTGGTAAGTAAGGAATAATTGATAAAAAGAAAAATATATATACATATAGAAAAATCTCAATTCTTCAAGTGCCACAAATTTTGATCTTATCTTATAGATTGATGAGACTGAGCGATATGCATATATATAATCATGGGGCCACCTCCTGGATTCTCAAGTTTCCTTTTCTGTGTTTGCTTATCTTATATCTTATAACTCCAAAACTAACAGAATCTAAGGACAGGTTGCTTTCCTACCATGCAACAAACTTTTTTCAAATAATATTCCTCACGCCTTCATCACCTCTAAATTTGTAGTTTGTGTCCTATTCAAATGACCATATTATTTTCCACTATTTTGAATTTTGATTATCATCATCATGTTATATCATGCTTGCATACTATGATATATTTCAAAGATTTGTGTTATCCATTCAGTATTTGAATTTCACTGATCACCCATTTAATTCAAATTCACATAGATTGGGGAGTATCTTCATTTCAGGGCTCGAACTTAAACCCTATAGTTAAGAAGGAGATATTCTATTCATTCTACAATATTTTTTGTGACACTCTTAGTTAATATCATATCGAAAAAAATAGAAAGAAATGTCAATATATTAAGATATTAAACCAACACTTAGCGTTCAAGTGAGTTTATATGAATCTCACTTCTTTGAGATGATGATAGAGCAAACCTCAACGAGAAAAGTAAGTCCCTAAAAGAGGTGTATGTAACACACTAGGCAAATTCAATACAAGCAGCATACTGCATATGAATAAGATGTTGGATATATAAATAGCAAATCTTAAATTCTAGTTATAAAGTTGTAATCCTACCAAAAAATTGAATATTTTTCATGGCGGAAAGTATAAGTTTTTAGGTTTAGGGTACATTATTTGTTAAATGATATGATTATAATTTTGGCAGTGTAAAACACTTCAATATCTCTTAATTACTAGCCATGTTACCTAGATTGAAGTTTGATTATTGAATGTGTAGATCCGACAATAGGTTGTGGCTCTTTTTTTTTCTTTTATTCGTCAATAAGCAATTATTTGCTTGTATAAGAAGGTAGTTAGTGTGTCTAATTTTAATTAAGCATAATAGAAAAGATTTTGGAGGTCCACCAATGATATCTTTAACATGTTTGGAATAGTTCAACAAGTCTTGGGGACCTTAATAAATCATAATTTGTTTGCTTACCCTAAGACACCAATCATACAATTAATTATTTGGATTCCTTTCCTCTCTTTTTTTACATAGCTAGAGGCATGCATATGATATACCATTAGTATTGTAATCATATTTAGTGTATGCTTAGTAGTTGACAACTAATTAATGTCTTCTCTTTAGTATCAACGAGAATAAAGTCCATCATAGCTTGTTTCCACTAATTGAAAAGAAAGCAAGAAATTGGTCATAGTGGTAATTTCAGAGTCTAGCATCAAAACGGACACTTTTTGGACATCACATATTAAAAGGGATCCTTCCTAAAAACGCATAACAAAATAGACACTTAAAATTTTATTATTGAAGAAGCTCGCGATTCTATGTATTAAATAGACGTGATGATATATCAAAAATTTAGAAGAGATATTCCTTCACGTAAAAAACTAAAATTATAGTTCGTCCATTTATGGGCAAACTATCTTAAAATATTTGTATTGCATCTTGGAGTTGAACAGTCCGAGAGTTAACGTTATTTTGGATAGTTCGCCCATTTATGAGCAAAGTGGTCGTTTTGGTCTGTATATTTAGGGGGTCCTTTTTTTTTATATATAAGTGCCCAAAAAAATGTCTGTTTTGAGGTTGGACTTGATAATTTCAACTGTAAAATGAAATTTTTTATAGTAAATTTCAGAATTAGCTAGTTATAAGAAGCTAATCTGTAAATTCTTTTAGAATGTTATTGAATTTATAATTACATTAATAATAATGAGTACACACCTTTGTGGGGTTAAAAATTCGTCCAATATTTTTCCCATAGTCAACAAGTCCTTTGAAATAATTGAAATATGTGGGGCAATCTGAAGAAAATATATGCTCTCTAAGTACTAAACAACTAAAACACAGCTACTACAATGGGGCACCATGATGATAGCCAAAGACTAATCCAACAATCCAAGATCTAGCTTCAACAATTATAAACATTGATTCAATTATTATTTATTCTTAAAATAATAATTGCCATAATGAAAACTTTATTATTGATACAACCATTGATCCATCAAAATGGACCCATAGTCATATCATGTTGTTTATCTGCTTGTGTTTATCTAAGCATTTTCCATTATGTGTTCTCACATGCAAAATGCAAAGTTGGATTTGGAAATAAATGGGGACAAAACTAGTTAATATTGTGGTCGATAAAATGGGAGACTTTTGTGATTGAATTATGACTAGTCTTTGATTCATGTAGAGTGTATTCCAAGCTAATGTCCATATTAACTTATTCATGACATTAACCCTCATAATTGTGTTTGTCAAAGAGGAAAAAAATAAACACCATGACCCATAACATCACCATCGACGTATGTATTTTTCTTTCTTTGGGTTTATTTTAGATTAGCTTTTCAATACATGTACCAAGTCATATAGAACAAGTCTTTTGTGAAATACTATCAATATATTATTTAAATAAATAATTATACATAAATTTTTGTGAACAAGAGATTTTATATATATATATATAACCGACTAACTAACTCCTCAACTAACAATACACAACTCTTATTACTATACTAGCAATGTACAATTATCTTGTGCCTATCTACTTGCAACTTTCTACACTCCCCCTCAAGTTAGGTGGTTGAATAAATTAATCATCCCCAACTTGTTAAGTAGATAGTCATGTTGTTGCCTTCCAATACCCTTTGTCAATATGTATGCAAGTTGTTCTTAATTGGTTCCAACATGATTTGCTTTGATGAGCCCTTTTGTATTTTTATTTTTTTCTCTAATGAAATGACAGTTAATCTCTATGTGAACTCATGAAACATAGGATTTTATGCTATATTAAGAGTTGCTTTGTTCCACAGAAGAAACTCATAGGTAGTTCAATATCTACTACTAATTCATGTGACAAACCATGTATCCAGACTGACTCTTCAACTGTCCCAGTCATACTCATATACTCTGCTTTCAGCAATACTTCTTGACACCGTTGATTTATTTGTTTTACCATCATGAAATTAGAGACTCACCTAGCTTAATACAACAACCTATAATTGATCTTCTAATTGTTGAGCAAGATGCTCAATTAGCATCGCAAAAGACCTCCATAGTTCTTGATTGCTTGCTACTTATCAGAAGTCCAAGTCCTGGTTGTTTCTTTATGTACTTCGACATGTAGAGTAGATTCCTACTGTATTTATTTTGGTTATGCATGAACTGACTTAACCATTGTACTGAAAATGAAATATCAGGTCTTGTAATTGCTAGGTACAACAGTCTTCCTATTAATCTTGGTAACCACTCTGGTGTACTAACAATTTATCCTCTAGTAGTCCCAAATGCCTATCAAACACTAATTTGGTGTAATTGTAGCTTTAACTCCCCCCCTAAACGACATTTTGATATGAGTTCAGGTGCATATTTTATTTGCTTCATCAGGTTTCCCTTGGCAAATCTTGTACACTCAATTTCCAAGAAAAAACTCAATTACCTAAATCAATCATTTTGAAGTTGTGGTGAAGTATGTTCTTAGCCTCTTGAATCAGTTCTGCATTATTTTTTATGATTAGGAGATCATCTACATATACTAATATGATGATATTTAAACTAAATAACAACATGTATTAGCTTTAAATTTCACTGTCTGTTGTCATGTTTCAGGCCATATAAGGATTTGGGTAGTTTGTAGACCTTAGACTCCCCTTGGCTACCAAAGCCTAGAGGCAGTACCATATAACTTCCTCCACAATATTACCTTAGAAGAACGCATTATAAACATCCATTTGGCACAAAAATCAAGAGTGTTGTGTTGTCAAGGCTATGACACTTCTAACACTGACCATCTTTATAACAAAGAAGAAAGTTTTATGAAAATTTAAACCTTCCGGTTGAGTAAACGCCTTTTCCACAAGCCAAGCTTTATACCTCACAAAAAATCATATGCATTTAGTTTTACCTTTTACACCCACTTACAACCAATAGAAGTATTGCAAGCAAGTAAGTCACCTATCTCCCAAGAGCGATTATTGCAAAGGGCTTGTATCTCATGTTTCATAGCTTGAACCCAATTAACATCCTGAGAAGCTTCTCAAAGATAGAAGAATTTCCATGAGTTATGTTGTGGATTTCATGATGAACTTGATAAATCCTAGTAAGGTTCTTTTTGTCAAAATATTCCCATAGATTTTCTCATACTGCCGCCCCATTAGAGGAATAAACCATGTCACGGATTAAATTTTTTTGAAATTGTGTTCATGATTCATATAATACAAAGACATTACCTCTTTTTCCCTCATATGCTAAATCATCTTTGAACTGAGATTTTTGGCACTAGTTATGAAATCAATTTATTTTTTGCTAACAAAGCATTTATCATGAATTTGATCCAGATAATATAAATCTCAAACTAGTCAATTGTTGAGTAATTAAAACAATACCTGGAGTATCACCTGGATGCAAATACAAAGGATGTCGAAGATGAATGTCAGTTGATTTTTTAGAGATTATCGTTTCGTATTAATCAAGAACTCCCATTGCATATGAAGGATTTTGTCAATTTGAGGTGATTCGAAGAAAAAAAGTCATTGATACAAGCTCAATTTGATGGTTTCAAAGCTCGATCTACTATAATTGTTGATTGCCAATGCGAATGAGAAAACATATGTTATCTCGTTTCGATTTTGATAATCAAATCACTGTTTTCTAAGCTATGGATCACCATGAAATCTAAATATAGCTCTAATACCATTTTAAAGTGGAGAGTTCAATATTGATAAGGAAAGGGAAGATTAATTGTTAGTTTACTTATGACGGTATCAATGCTTCGTGTTGTTGTTGTTATGTAGGAAGCGGATTGTTTTTTGAAAAGTGATATAATGGAGATATGAAGCTAATGCATGTTTTTGTTTGTTGTGTTTTATTTTTTTCCTTAAGATTAAAATTTAGATTTTATTTTTTTTCAAAAAAAACACACTTGCCAAATTAGATGTTAACTTACTTATGACGACTATCACTGCTTCATATTGTTGTTACATAGGAAGTGGATATTTATTAAGGACTAACATGATGGAGCTATGGAGGTAATATTTGTTGATTTGATATGTTTTTAGAAAAAAAAAATTACATTTTTTTAAAGAAAAATAGTTACACACACCAAAAATACAATTCTTTGTTATAGATTAAAAATATTTTTTTTATTCGCCATTTCTTTCGTATAGGAATATATAAAAAATGAACCTACATAAGATTTTATTTTATTTTTAGAAATAATTAAAATTGTAGTTAAAACTAATAATTCTGTCTTAAATTGATTATGTGATTTACTTCAAAATATTTTCTTTAAAATAGTTAGTCTTTTAAATGGGTAGCCTATTTTCTAATGCTTTTGCACTGATTATTTAGACTTGACTTTAGTTTGTATGTTGAAATTAATTTTATCACATAAAGCCCAAAATGTTAGAGATACATTAAAAAGTTAAAATTTGTGTCAAACTTTTGCTTCCTGTATCTTTAAAAAAGTGATATTTTCATAATTTTCACATTGATATACATAATATAGTTATAACCTTTTTCATTTTTTAAAAATTGAATTGCTCAATTCCTATGTAGTGTCATTTTGTTTAACCCAATTATCGTAAGTGACATTATAAGGAATATTGTCTTTAGATAATATTTTATTGTTTCTTAAAATATATTATCTAATTAATTAATGATCTAAATTTATTTTCTTACATAGATCAAGAAACTTTTGCATTGTCATTCATTTTTTTATATTAATATATTTGAAAAGAAATAAGGTATATAATATATATCATGAAATTGAAAGAAAGGTATATATTAATGGGGAATTACTCGGATAAGCAAACATATAGTAGTTAATTAGCTAACATAGCTATAGTTTGAATTAAATACGGATCGCAACTTAATTTTAGCTATAATTACGTGGCCTATCTCCTCTCTTCCTCTCTCTCGTCTCTCTCCTATTTTATACATATACAAATACAAATTATCAAATACAAATTATATATACACATATACAATTATATGACAGCTATACCAAATACATAGCCTCTCTCCACTCTTTGTCCTCTCTCGCTCGCCTCTCTCATCCCTCTCTCAATCTCGCTCGCTTCTCTCCTCCCTCTCCCAATCTTGCTCGCCAGATATACAAATACATATGTATACCAGTTACATATATACAATTATCTAACAAATATACATATACAGTTCATCTCTCTCCACTTTTTGCCCTCATGTCTCGCTTGCCTCTCTCCTCCCTCTCCCAACCTTGCTCGCCTCTCTCCTCCCTCTCCCAATCTCGCTCACCAGATATACAAATACATATGTATACCAATTACATATATACAATTATTTGACATATATATATATATATATATATATATATATATATACACACACACAATTCATCCCTCTCCATTCTGTGCCCTCTCTCGCTCTCCTCTCTCCTCTCTCCTCTCTCTTTCAATCTCGCACGCCTCTCTCCTCCCTCTAACATGTAGCTACGAATCGTAATTAGCAAACTATAGTTATGAAGCATAATTAATTCAGAGAGGGAAGGGATGAAGAGGTTGATTTTTAAAGAAGTAAAAGTTTGATTATTTTATAAAGAAGACAATATCTTTAGAATTCAGTTATATTAGGGAATTTTTAATATTATGGTTGAAAAATAGAAGAAGATAAAATTAATCAAGTAATAATTACTACTAAATTTTTGTAATGATAATTATAATTAAGCAAATTGGAATGAAAAGCTTATGTGGCAACTCTTGTATGCCGATTTCCCCCCTCAATTTCGGGATTCTCTCTCATTTTAATACAATATCTTATTTTTCTCTCCTTTTTAAAATTTATTTTATTTTTATGTAATTAAAATAAGAAAAAATTTCTCAATTATCCCTATTAATAGCTTAGCGATCCTTTCTTATTCCCTTGTTGTAATCAGTATTTTAAAAGACTCTGTTGAGGTTTGTCCTGGGCGGGGTTTTGGCACAACGCCCCGAGACTTATGTGGGTCTTAATTCTGTGAGACTTACGCCTTAAACGCTTGACTATACGCCCTAAAAACGATCAATGTCCAACGCTCAAGGCTCACTTTATAGATTTTACACAAATTATGTGTTAAATTCTTTAGTTAACGTTGTTGACCCTCATAATTCTTTAATAAATGAATGATACTTAATAGTTTTTCATTTATAGAAATAAGAAGATTGAGAGTAAGAGCATGTTTGGCATTGCTGCTAAAAACAACTTATTTTCAGAAGCACTTTTTCAAAATAGCTTTTCAGAAAAGTGTTTTTCAAAAAAAGCAATTTCTGTTTGGATAATTCATTTGAAAAGTACTTTTTATAAGTAAATTGTGTTTGGCTAATCTTTTTTAAAAAGTGCTTTTGAGAGTGAAATTACGATTAAGGAAAAGTATTAATGTACTTGTACTATTAAGATTATTTTATAGAGAGAAACTAGTTTAAACATCTATTACAAAAAATTAAATTAAATTTTTATTTTATTAAAATAAAATGTTCATATTCAAATTTTCAATCAATATTATACATTTTTTTTAAAGGTAGAAATTTTTAATTGTTATGTTTTTTCTTTTTTTCCTAATCTTACAAAACTATTGTTGTTACCTTTTTCTTGTTTTCAAATTTTGTAAAATAATACTTAAAATAATAAATAAAATAATAATACACAAATGGAAAATAAAATATAAAATTTATTATATAAAAATAAAAAATAAAATTATTAAATGGAACTTAACCAAACATATGGGATATGTTAATTAAGTAATAAGAGATATATTGGTGTGTGTGTGTGTGTGTGTATATATATATATATATGTGTGTGTGTGTGTGTGTGTGGAAGGGACATTTTAGTCTTGAAAAAAATAATTTTCTGCTTCTGCTTTTTTACATAAGCAGAAATTTTTAACTTCTTCCCAACAACAGAAAAACTGTTTCTGCTTCTATTTAAAAACACTTTTACATGTTTGCCAAACACCTACTTTTTCAAAAAAAAAATATTTTTTTTCTCAAAATAAGTGTTTTTGGGCTCCCAAGAGCAATGTCAAACAGGCTCTAACTCAAATAAGAAATCGTAGTATTGTATATATACTATTTGGTAATATCATGTGGGTGATTATTAGTTAATATTTATTTTAAAAATATCTAGCCAAGTTTGACATCTTTACTTTTTATTGGTCTTCATGTTTTTCTCATATGTCTTGAAATTATCATATTTTATTATTTCACTTTTTAATAATATTTTTATTTTTATTCATATTGAGTGATGTTTTTTATTATAATACTAATACTTTTTTATTGATTATTTTCTTTTAAGGAGGTAAATTACATAGAATAATAGTAATATATTTTTAGGAATAATGACTTTATTATGTAAAAGTTAAGATATTAGAGTTGATTTGCATCTCATAATAATTTTTATATCATTATATTTTTTATACTTGTAAATTCATGTTAGAAGTTTTATTTTAATATATTCTATGAGGCTCACACCTCATTCTATGCTGTAAAACGTCTCATTTCACATTCTCGCCTTTTAAAACACTGACCGTAACCATTGTCCATGGGTAGTTATAACTCTACACACAAACATGCTTTATGCATTTACAATGAGAATTGAAAGGTTTGAATTTCCAAATGTAAATTTAGTTATATTTTTTTTGAAATTAAGAGTGTGAGCCCCAAAACTTTTTTTAGAAATGCTAGACTATGGGTGTGTTTGGTATGGTGGAAAAATGTTTTCCAATTTTTCCATGTTTAGTTGGCTTAAAATGTTTGGAAAACGTTTTCAAAATTAACTCATTTTCCTCAAATTTAAGAAAAATGACTTTCCTTCCAAAATTAAGGAAAACATTTTCAAAAACTCCACTTCATTCTTTAATTATTTTTTTTCTTACCCTACCCATACCCTGACCCTCCCCATTCAAAAAAAAATTAATTTTTTTTATTTTTTAAATTTCAAATATATTTTTATCCCTAGCCGCAAACGACCCCCCACCCTATCAAACAAAAAAAAAAAACTTAAAAAGTATTTTTGAAAAATATTTAAGATTTTTTTTACCTAACCCAATCCCTACCACCCACCCCAGAAGCCATCCCCACCCACCCTACTAGGCCATCCCCGTCATTTTAAAAAAAAATTGAAAAATATTTGAAATTTAAATTTTACTCATTTTTACGCCACCACTTACCCCTATCCCCCCCTACCCCCTGCCACGCCCCACCCAGGTCATTCCTGTCAAAAAGAAATTTAAGAAACAATTGTTTTTGGGAAATATTTCAAATTAAAAAGAATTTCATTTTTTACGCCATCCGAACATTTTGAGAAAGTCCCTTTGAGTCTTTTTGAGGAGTCTTCTACAACTTCTAATAATTTGTTTCAAGACTCGAGTAAGTGAGTATGAGAATAAGGAGAATGTATTCATGAGTCTAGATTACCATCGAGATCCTTCATATCATGAATCATAACTCTTGAATTCATAATTCATAATTCAAATTCAAGAAAGAGTTAAGAGTAGAGTTCAAGAAAGTCTTTGAGTTCGATTGTGAATCCTTTGAGATCAACTATCGATTTTGAGGAAGTAAGTATGAGAATGAGAGGAGTAGTATACATGAGTTCCATATTGTTATGTAGACCCTCGATTCGAATCGTTCATGCCCATAAATTCCGCATGAACTTCATAAATTGAGCTTCTTTGAGAGGAGTAGTATCTTCAAGTTCTAAGTCTTTGAGAATTGAGTTCCTAATCCTTTTAGGATTATATTCCTCCTTATGGGACTACTACATGTTACCCATGAAGCCCTTGAGTTGAGTTGTTCATGTCCATAGTTCCGCATGAACCCTATGAGTCGAGCAGTCTAGAGATAAGTAGTATCATTGAATCTTGAGTTCTGAGTACTGAGTTTCTTTATTGCTATTAAGATACTTGAGTTGAGTCGTTCATGTTCATAATTCCACATGAACCCTATGATTTGAGTTATAAATTTTAAAAAGTTTTTTAAAGCCAACACTTGAGTTCTTAAACTGAGTTTTGAGAAAAGAGTTTTCTAAAACTTGATTAGTATGACAATCGAGTATTCCATCAATGTATGAGCAGTATGGTATCTAGATATACCATCAATATTTATGCAGTATGACTTCCCTAGTCATCAATGATCATATTATAATATGATTTTGAAAGGTTTTTGAGAAAGAGTAGAGTTGAGTTCATTTTCTTTAAAATGATATATGGGACCTAAGTATTCCCAAGAGTAAATGTTTTCACATTTAAAATGAAAGGAAACACCAATTTCCTAAAGAGTTTTGAGCAATTTTGATTACCATCTCTTTTAAGAGAGATTTTTGAATAATAATCTCAAACCACAGAAAGAGTTATGTTTTTAAACATATGAGCTAGTATATTTTGGGAGTAGTATTGAGCACCGATATGGGGGAGAGTTCAGATAACTCACAGCCCCCATAAACCATGTAGTCAACGTGGGTAGAAAGGGTCATACTTTATTTTAGATGATTCTTTATTGTTTTTAGCATAGACTGGTGGATCCACTTAGTAGTAGGTCTTATACCCTGACAAAGTATAGGACAGTTCTGGCAGTGTAGGCGAGATGATGTATCATCACATAGGTCATAGTGCTGGTTGTCGGTTAGAGAAACTCCCGCAGAGATATTTTGTATTCTTATATACACACAAAGTTTACTTTGTATTTATATACAAGTAGATTTTATCGTGTATCCTTGCATACAAACTGCGTTACTATTGCATTTCTCAATACATTGAGTTGTTTTCTACTGTTTTAAAAGTTTTCCATATATTGTATCTGTATTGTTGCTTTATATTGAGTTAAGTATCCAGAGTTAAGTATCCAGAGTTGAGTATCCAGAGTTGAGTATCAAGAGTTGAGTACCCAGAGTCGAGTCTTATTTCACTGAGTTGAATATCTTATCATTGAGTTGAGCCCTATTTTCTTCGAGATGAATTGAATTATGTTTTCTTTGAGTTGAGTTGAGTGAGTTGAGAAGAGGTAAGTATGTTTCTATTCCACCTCTTCAAGCTTATGTTTATGCTTTAGAATTCCCCTTACATGCTCATACATTTCATGTACTAAGCCATTTGGCCTGTAACGTTTCATGATGCAGATACAGGTACTCAGGATCATCAACAGGCGTTTTGTTGATACCACATGCAGTTCGAGTTAACTATGGTGACCACATGCAGTTCGAGTTAACTATGGTGAGCTTCCTTGCTTCCGGAGGGTTCCACTTGTACTTTCAGTTATATCAGTTGTTAGGATGTCGTGGGTCTTGTCCCGACTTCCATCTTTGTTAGTTAGAGGCTTCATCGATAGACAATAGAGTTTCAGAAGTTTGTTCATTTATTTTGTTAAATGTTTTAAAGACTTAAGTAGCCTATTTTATGGCGAGTTGAATATATTATTTTTATTCAGTTTTTAAGCTTTGTATGCTTGAATTAGTCTTCCGCTTGTAGTCAGCCAGGATAAGGGCGCGCTTGAGGACCAGCAATGATTCTCGAGTGCCGGCCACGTCCAGTAATTTTCTAAACCATATGCGGGGTGTGGTTAACTTATGCAAGTGTCGAGTGAAACAAGACGGGTTAAAATAATTTTTAGAAAAATTATGTGACGCTGGGTGGTTATGAGTTATAGAATTCCAAAGTTTAAATTGCACTATTTCTTAGCAATTTTGGTACAATCATTTTGATTTAATTAAAAAAATTATATCCTTATCATAACAAATTTACTTTTCCCTAGACGCTCTCATATTTTTATTTTCTTGATAACTCGAACTCATAACCTTAGAACTGAAAGTAAGAAATGTGTACCATCTGAATTTTGAGAAACACCCTCTTGTCACCTTAAAATGTTTATTTTATAATTCACATTGCATCAAAGATAACTTTATTAGAAAACCTCTTTATAATGCTATTTTTTCACTCAATTTTTCAAAGTATTTTCCATTTTTTTTTCCTTTTGCTAAAGTACTGTTTTCTAAAAATTATTTTCAAAAATAATTTCCATTAAGATATAAAATGCTTACAGAATGTTTCACGGTATCACAAAGAATAATGATGATTAATAAAGAAATTAACTTGATTGTAATTCCCTTTAAACAATTACACGCTCTAAGATAAACATGGACATAAAACAGAAAGGGGAAAAATTGACAAATGATAAAAGAAAAAATGAGTAAGTTTAACTTTGAAAATGATAATAAAAGAATTAATTACATGAAATGATAATAAATAAATCTTTAAAACAGTTAGGCTCGCTTTTTATACTTTTTATTGAATAAAAATAGTGAATTATGCGGGACAAATTCATGCGGAGCAAGGAGGTGAATTGAAAACAAAAAATTATGCTATGATGGGCGGGACAAGGCGGAGGAAAGACCTTGTTGTACGTTTTAAGCGGACTTGCCCCGCAATCACCACACCCTGCCTTGCCCAATTTCCCATTCTTATCTATCACACGTATCAGTGGCGGATCTAGGATATAATGATCGTGGGTGTTCAATTATTTTAACATAAAGTTGCTAGCCAAAAAAAAAGTTTATTTCTAGAAGCTTACTAATATTTTTATAATTTAGTTAGTTAATAAAATACAAAAAATAGAAAAATGGAAAAACAACAAAGAAATATAAGCAAAAAAAATCAGCATTAAAAAGGTATAAAAAGAAGTCAAAAACTATGAAGAAATTCAGTTATAGACGTTTTTCAACAAAAAGATACACTTTTACCAGGATTCGTGCCCTAGAGATCCAGGGCAATAATGACATTATGTAACGACCCTAAAAACGAACTAGTGAAACTAGAGCCTCACATGTGAGTTTGGAGTTGAGAACTTGATGAAATGATGAGAAATGACCATGACGTCCGGAAACTAGTCATTTGAACTAGTGAGTTGTAAGGGTCAACTTTAAATGGTCATATCTTTTAGCTCAAAATGAATTAGGTGGACCTTTACCTAT